>JAQIFY010003341.1:0-12624 GCA_028533085.1 Varecia variegata | reverse complement strand
TGAGGACATGGCTGCCCTTGAGAAGGATTATGAGGAGGTTGGTGTAGATTCTGTTGAAGGAGAGGGTGAGGAAGAAGGAGAGGAATACTAAAGTTAAAATGTCACAAAGGTGCTGCTTTTACAGGGAAGTTTATTCTGTTTTAAACATTGAAAAATTGTGGTCTGATCAGTTAATTTGTATGTAGCAGTGTATGCTCTCATATACAATTACTGACCTATGCTTTAAAACATGAATGCTTTGTTACAGACCCAATCTGTCCATTTCTCTGATGGGTTTTGAATAAAGTATTCCCTGTCTTAAATGAGTTCAGTCCTGTGTTTTCTATTTGGGTGTCTGAAAATGTTCATGTATACAGTACATTGAGAATAAAGAACAATGGTTGCCTGGTTATACATGTACATGAAGTAACTTTTATTTTGTTTTAAGTTACCTTAGTATTTTAAAACTTTTATATATAAAGTATAAAATGTATATCTACAGTTACCATTTACATAGCATCACCTACTATTCTTAAGTTTTGACCTCTTTATAATAAAGTTATTTAAACTGTCAGTACTTTTTAGATTGAAAATTGCTAATGCACAGCCAAGGTCTTCTGGTTGGCTGCTGAATCTCATACAACTAACAGCTAAAATGGTGAATATTCCAAATGCATCACTAGGTCTTCTAAGGTCCTTTTCATGCACCCTCAACTCCTTGGCATGTGTCTAGTGCCATTATGCTCTCTCTGCTCAGGGTTCCCAAAAGAAGTCAGCTCTCTCCAAGCAAGTGTCACCTATGCTAGACCCAGTTCTTTACCTTCTTTCCAAACCTTTTTTTTTTTAGCTGAATGTCACATTGGAAAAGTCTGATAAGTTTATTTACTCTAATTCATTCATTACATATCTGAATGTTAACTCTCTCCAAGTTAATATGGACCAATAACTTCAAAGAAAACCCACCAACACTGAGGAAAAGTTTTGGACCTAGGGTTTTTCCAACAATAGAACTCTCCTGCCAGTTCAAATAACCAAAAGGGTGTTTCTTCCCAAGGACAGAAAATTGTCTTCCCACTGTCACATTTTTTTTTCTGGGATAATACTGAGTGGAATGAAATGGTTTTTTGATATTAATTGCCTATTTAATCTATTTTTCCCTTGACACTGGAAACCATGGGGTATAATAGTATTGTAGTTACTGGAATTTGTATTTAACGGAAATTAATAGAAATAATGTAATATAATAAATCAATCAAGATCAACTAATTTCAAAGCCAATCCAATACTGCTCAGCAGTTTTAACTAGAAGCCAACACAAAAAGTAAAAATCAGGGCTGGACATGGTGGCTCATCCCTATAATCCCAGCACTTTGGGAGGCTGAAGTGGGTGGATTGCTTGAGGCCAGGAGTTTTAGACCAGTCTGAGCAACATAGAGACTCCTACAAAAAAAAAAAAAAAAATTAGCTGAGTGTGGTGGCACATACCGATAGTCCCAGCTATTCAGGAGGCTAAGGCAGGAGGATGGCTTGAACCCAGGAGTTTGAGGCTGCAGTGAGCTATGATGACACCACTGCACTCTAGCCTGGGCAACAGAGCAAGACCCTGTCTAAAAAAAAAAAAGAAAAAGAAAGAAAAGCAGTTCCTCAAACAATGAAACACAGAATTACCATATGATCCAGTAATTCCACTTGCAGGTGTGTACCCAAAAGAATTGAAAGCAGAGACTCATACAGACATTTGTATATCCATGTTCACAGCAACATTATTCACAACAGCCAAAAAGTGGAAGCAACCCTATCAATGGATGAATGGATAAACAAAATGTGGTGTATATGTACAATGGAATGTTATTCAGCCTTAAAAAAGAATTAAATTCTGACATGCTACAGCACAGATGAACCTGGAAAACATTATACTAAGTGAAATAAGCCAGACACAAAAGGATAAATATTATATTAGTCACTTATATGAGGCACATGGACTATAAAATTCATAGAGACAAAAAAAATAGCGATTACCAGGGGCTAGGGGGAAGGAAATAATGGGGAGTTATTGTTTAATGGTTACAGAGTTTCAGTTTGGGATGATGAAAACATTCTGGAGATAGATAATAGTGATGGTTGTACAATAATGCAAATGTACTTAATGCTATCGAATTGTACACTTAAAAATTGTTAAATGGTGCCAGGCATGATGGTGTACACCTCTAATCCCAGCTACTCAAAAGGCTGAGGCAGGCCGGGCGAGGTGGCTCACGCCTGTAATCCTAGCACTCTGGGAGGCCGAGGCGGGCGGATCACTCAAGGTCAGGAGTTCGAGACCAGCCTGAGCAAGAGCGAGACCCCCCGTCTCTATTAAATATAGAAAGAAATTATCTGGCCAACTAAAATATATATATAGAAAAAATTAGCCGGGCATGGTGGCGCATGCCTGTAGTCCCAGCTACTCGGGAGGCTGAGGCAGTAGGATCGCTTAAGCCCAGGAGTTTGAGGTTGCTGTGAGCTAGGCTGACGCCATGGCACTTACTCTAGCCCGGACAACAAAGCGAGACTTTGTTTCAAAAAAAAAAAAAAAAGCAGAAGAAAAGGCTGAGGCAGAAAGGTCACTGGAGGCCTGCTTAAGGCCAGGAATTTGAGGCTGTAGTGTGCTATGATCACACCTGTGAATAGCCACTGCACTACAGCCTGGGTAACATAGTGAGATCCTGTCTATTAAAAAAAATTGTTAAAATGGTAACTTTTTTTTTTTGAGACAGAGTCTCGCTCTGTTACCTGGGCTAGAGTGAGTGCCGTGGCATCAGCCTAGCTCACAGCAACCTCAAACTCTTGGGCTCAAGCAATCCTGCCTCAGCCTCCCAAGTAACTGGGACTACAGGCATGCACCACTATGCCCGGCTAATTTTTTTTTTTATATATATATATATTTTTAGTTGGCCAGATAATTTCTTTCTATTTTTAGTAGAGACGGGGTCTTGCTCTTGCTCAGGCTGGTCTCGAACTCCTGACCTCAAGCGATCCGCCCGCCTCAGCCTCCCAGAGTGCTAGGATTATAGGCGTGAGCCACTGCGCCCGGCCTAAAATGGTAACTTTTATGTTATATATATTTTACCACAAGTTTAAGGAGAAAAAACAAACAATGGAAGAATAAATCAAGAATTAAAAAACTGGTTGCCTATCGGAGGAGAGAACATAGTCTAGACTTCTTTTGATATATGTTGTGTCATTTGACTACAGAAACATGTAATCATATCACATAATTATAAGAAAGAATTAAATTAAGGTAGAAAAAAAATCCCTAAAAATCAAAACCAAAATGAAACGAATCTAACTAAGTTTCAGATTGGTTCTTAACTATAGAGAGGGGAATTATTTCAAATGAAAAATTACTTGAAACTTAACATAGTAATTTGATTATACATCCATAGTGGGATATCTTAAGGATAAAAGAAACTCTCCAAAAATGTATACTGTTTCTGTATAATCATATTGCTAGTAATAATTGTGATATTGTTATTTTGAAACTATTTGTATTAGAATAAATCTAGTATATAAGAACTTTAAAAGTTATTAATACAACTATATTATTGATGTTCAACAAAGTAGATGAATTTTAAGTATTAATGTGGAAGGAAAGATCCAAATCAGAATTCTAGAGATGAAAAATATGTCTGAGATAAAAAAATACACTGGGTCGGGCACGGTGGCTCACGGCTGTAATCCTAGCACTCTGGGAGGCTGAGGCAGGAGGATCACTTGAGGTCAGGAGTTCAAGACCAGCCTGAACAAGGGCGAGACCCCGTCTCTACTAAAAATAGAAAGAAATTATCTGGACAACTAAAAATATGTAGAAAAAAAAATTAGCCAGGCATGATGGCACATGCCTGTAGTCCCAGCTACTTGGGAGGCTGAGGCAGAAGGATTGCTTAAGCCCAGGAGTTTGAGGTTGCTGTGAGCTAGGCTGATGCCACGGCACTCTAGCCTGGCCAACAAAGCGAGACTCTGTCTCCAAAAAATAAAAAATAAAAAAATACACTGGATGGGACTAATAGTAGATTAGACATATAAGAAAAAGAGATTAGTAAATTGAAGACATAACATTAGAAATTATCCAAAATGAAACAGAAATGAAAAAAATGGATACTATGTATATGAGATATATATATATATATATCAACACTAAATAGAACATAAACAGAAGCAGATTGAAGATGATGCAACATTTTTATTTATTTTTTGAGACAGTCTACCTCTGTTGCCTGGGCTACAGTGCTGTGGCATCAGTCTAGCTCACAGCAACCTCACACTACTGACCTCAAGCGATCCTCCTGCTTCAGTCTCCCAGAGTGTTAGGATTACAGGTGTGAGCCACCACACCCAGTCAGCATTTTTAAACAGTTTATAAAATTTCAAGAATGAGATTTTTAAGCCTCTTGGTATTACATTTTCTCAATAGCAAACTATTTTCAATATAAAACATAGTGCTAAAAATAATTTAAAATAAAATAAATTTTATAAATCTATAAAAAGATTTTTTTTTTCTTTCTGAAACAGTCTCACTCTGTCACCCAGGCAAGAGTGCAGTGGCAGCATCATAGCTCACTGCAACCTCCAGCTCCTGGGCTCAAGCGATTCTCCTGCTTCAGCCTCCCAAGTAGCTGGGACCACAGGTGCATGCCACTACACCTGGCTAATTTTTGTATTTTTTGTAGAGACAGGGACTGGTCTTGAACTCCTGCAATCCTCAAGCCTCGGCTTCCCAGAGTGCTAGGATTACAGGTGTGAGCCACTGCACCCAGCCAAGAGACATTTTTATGATTAGAATTTACATAATGTTAAAACACTTGGTTTTGTTTATTTTTATTTATATATATTTACATTGTTTTATTTCTAATTGTAGTAAAATATATATAACAAAATTTACCATCTTAATTTTTTTTTTTTTTTTTTTTTGAGACAGAGTCTCACTCTGTTGCCCAGGCTAGAGTGAGTGCCGTGGCGTCAGCCTAGCTCACAGCAACCTCACACTCCTGGGCTCAAGCGATCCCTCTGCCTCAGCCTCCCGAGTAGCTGGAACTACAGGCATGTGCCACCATGCCCGGCTAATTTTTTCTATATATATTTTTAGTTGGCCAGATAATTTGTTTCTATTTTTTAGTAGAGATGGGGTCTCGCTCTTGCTCAGGCTGGTCTCGAACTCCTGAGCTCGAGCGATCCACCCGCCTCGGCCTCCCAGAGTGCTAGGATTACAGTCGTGAGCCACCGCGCCCGGCCCTTAATTACTTTTTAGTGGACAGTTCGGTAGTGTTATATATATTCACATTGTTTTGCAACCGATCTCCAGAACTCTTTTCATCTTGCAAAACTAAAACGCTACACCCATTAAACAATTCCTCATTCCTCCCTCCCCATAACCCCTGGCAACTAACATTCTACCTTCTGATTGTATGAATTTGGCTATTCATATCTCATATAAGTAGAATCATACAATATTTGTCTTTTTTGTGACTGGCTTATTTCACTTAACATAATGTCCTCAAAGTTCATCCATGTTGTATCATGTCAGAATTTACTTCCTTTTTAAGGTTGCAAAATATTCCACTATATGTATATACCACATTTTATTTACCCATTTATCCATGGACATGTGAGCTGCTTCCACCTTTTGACTATTGTAAATAATGCTGCTATGAACATGGGTATACTAATGTCTCTTCCAGATCCTGCTTTCAATTCTTTTGTGTATATACACAAAAGCGGAATTGCTGGATCACATGGTAGTTCTATTTTTAATTTTTTGAGGAATGACAATACTGTTTTCCATAAAGACTGTGTCATTTTCCACCAACAGTGTATAAAGTTTCCAATTTCACCACATACTTGCCAACGCTTGTTATTTTCTGTTATTTTGATAGAAGACATTCTAATGGGTATGAGGTGATAGCTCATTGTAGTTTTGATTTGTATTTCCCTAATGATTAATGAAGTTGAGCAGCTTTTCATGTGCTTATTGCCCATTTGTATAGCATCTCTGGAGAAATGTCTATTCAAATTCTTTATTTTTTAATTGGGGGATTGTTAATGTTAAAACACACTTATCCCACTATTTAGTCCATAAGATTATAAGAATCTTGGGAACATTAAAATGTAGAAAAAGGCAGCAAAAAAATTTTATGCTGAGACCATAAGTTTTATAATTGTCCTATATGTATTATTTCCTTTATATTAAAAAACAATATAATAATAGTAGTAACTCTGTGCTTATCTTAACCCTTTTCCTATTTTTAATTGGAATATAGCTTTGGCCTTGAGACATATGTTTTATAAACATTTTCTCAATATATGGAAAGTATATTTCTCAGTGTAAGAATAACTATATTAAAATTTTTATCAGAATGTATGTTGAATTTTATTAAATGTCTTTTCAGCAATATTTGGAGATTAACATATGATTTTCTCCTTTGATGTATTATGATAAATTACGTTAAAAGATTTCCTAATGTTGAATCGTAATTACATATCTAGTATAAAAAACTTGGTCACGGTGGTTATTCTTCTAATGTGCTGCCATATTCTAATTAATGATGTGAAGTTTCACTCTCACCAGCAGTGTATAGGGCTGAGTTGTATATTATTCTTCAGTATAGACTGTGGCTTCACACTGTGGCATCTTATAGTACTCTTCAATACAGACTGTGGAATATATTAGAGTACATTCCAGGGGAAAAAATGTGATTCAACTAGAAGCCTATGTAGTACAGTCCAGGAAAGTAGGTCTTTGATTATCTGATTTAATTCAAAGATAGAATATAGAGTATCCAAAGCAGGGGTTTATTCTTGATGACTAGAGGTGGTGAGAGCAGATATCCTTTACCATTAAGTATATGAGGTTGGCTGTTGGTTTTTCATAGACATTGTATCAGACTGAGGAAGTTCCCTAGTATCCTGGTTTGATGACAGCTTTGTTGGTTTTTGGGAAATGGATGTTGGATTTTGTCATTCTTTTTCTGTATGCATCTACTGAGATGATCATATGGATTTTCTCCTATATTCTATTAATATGGTGAATTGGATTCATTGTCTTTTGAATATGAAACAAATCTTGCATTCCTGACACAAACCACACTTGGTTTACATTTTAAAGCAGGAGTTCTTAACCCAGGGCTCAGGAAAGCATAGAGTACTTCATAGACAATTCTCATAGGTCAGTGAACTCCCTAAAGTGTATGCAAAATTCTATATAAATATGCTGATGATATATTTTCTCCAAAGACAGCCACTAACCATTCCTCTCATCCCTGTAGGTATGCTACTTCTCTGATAGGAAGATGGAATCCTGGCTGGCCTGGTGACAGCTTTGACAAATAGAATGTGTAGAAGTGAAGCTATGCCAGATCCAGGCCAAGCACTTAAGAAGCCTGGAAGCTTTGTTTTCATTCTTTTTTTCTAGAGACAGGGTCTTGCTCTGTCACCCAGGCTAGAGTGCGGTGGCAGAATTCATAGCAGCCTCGAACTCTTGGGCTCAAATCATCCTCCTGCCTCAGCCTCCAGAGAGGCTGGGATTACAGGCATGTGTCACCACACCCAGCTAAGTTTTGTATTTTTTGTGTCAACAGGGTCTTGCTATGTTGTTCAAGCTGGTCTTAAACTCCTGGGCTCAAACAAACCTCTAGCCTTGGCCTCCCAAAGTGCTGGGATTACAGGCATGAGTCACTGCACCTGGCCTGTTTTCATTCTTTTAAAAGTAAATCACCGGCCAGGCGCAGTGGCTCACGCCTGTAACCCTAGAACTCTGGGAGGCTGAGGCGAGTGGATCGTTTGAGCTCAGGAGTTCGAGACCAGCCTGAGCAAGTTCGAGACCCCATCTCTACTAAAAATAGAAAGAAATTATATGGACAACTAAAAATATATACAGAAAAAATTAGCCGAGCATGGTGGTGCATGCCTGTAGTCCCAGCTACTCGGGAGGCTGAGGCAGGAGGATCACTTGAGCCCAGGAGTT
Organism: Varecia variegata; assembly: GCA_028533085.1. Taxonomy (NCBI): domain Eukaryota; kingdom Metazoa; phylum Chordata; class Mammalia; order Primates; family Lemuridae; genus Varecia; species Varecia variegata. The sequence continues at coordinate 4,646 of JAQIFY010003341.1, read as the reverse complement.
TGAGGTTGCTGTGAGCTAGGCTGATGCCATGGCACTCTAGCCTGGGCAACAGAGTGAGACTCTGTCTCAAAAAAAAAAAAAAAAAAAAAACAAAGTAAATCACCATGTAAAAAAAGCTTGAGTTAGATTAATGATGGATAAGAGATCATGTGGTAAGAGAGATCATGTGGAAAAGAACCAAAGCAACCTACCCAACAGCCAGCACAAAGGCCCCAGACATGTGAGTGAGACCATCCTAGACATTCCCGCCCCAGATGAGCTTCAAGCTGAATGCAGCTGCATGAGTGAAGCCAGATGATACCACATGGAATCACAAGAAATAATAAATTGTTGTTTTAAGTCAATAAGTTTTGGGGTGGCTGGTTACACAGAAATAAATAACTGAAACATACATACACATCTGGAGGGAATACTGTATACTGTTTTCACTGCATTCTCCAAGACAATTATAACCACTAATCTAGAGGAATGAAATACTGAAAATTCTTTAGGAAATCCTTCATAAATATTCTTTTTTTCAGTGTGCTTTTGATAGATACTATCAACAGTACATTTTAAGATTATATTCTTTTGCCCTATATAAGTAGAATGTAGCTATTGAGCTGTTGAATTTGTCAATTAAATGCAAGATCATATACTTTAGCAATCTAATAGGAATAAAAATGAGATAATTTATTGGACCATCTCTCCTCTGCTCTGAAGCAAGTTTAGGCAGTATTTGAGGACTAGACCAAAACTCTTCACAAAAAAATATACACATGAACATGTGAAAATATACACACAAAAATTACTATATATACAGAGACTGCATTACACTGGTACATGGTGGTGTCTGTGTATGCTAACTCCATCACTGTTTCCAGCTCACTGCCAAAAAACAACTATTTAAGGGGGAAAAATTATATACAGAGAAGTGAACAAAAGCAGATCTAAAGTTCTACACCAAAAAATGTGGTGTAGTTTCATACATGAACCAGCTGGACGGATTAAATTATCATCAAAAACAGTACTGCTCACTTCTGAAAATAGTAAAGAAAAGAAAAAAAAAAAAAAACAGTACAACCATGGTGGGAAATGAGTATGATTTGAGATAGAGTTAGAACCTAACCAGTAAAGTCTAGATTAAAAAATGACTGAGATATAGGGCAGGTTTCCATCTGGTGAATTGGAGTGAGGTAGGGAATATAGGTGGAAAAAGAATGACAGTACTGTAGACCACCAGTTCCAATCCAGTATCAAAAGTAATGAATAAGAAGGTCCCAGATAATATGGCAAAGAGCTAACCCTGGAGAAAGGAGCTTGACAAGATCAGGCCAAGTATCCAAGGAATAGTTCAAAGGGAATACATCAGGGACCTAGGCAGAGACCTATGAGGCAGACTGACTGTCTCCCATGTTAGGGATTATTTAGGGAAGCGACAGCTCAGCTTTGGGTGTCCAGGATATCGAAAGCCAAGATATTCAAGATCTTATTGCCTATTGGCTGAAAACCTCCCACAGTTCCCTGCCACACAGCCCTCTCCAAAAGGCAGCACACAACATGGCAACTGGTTTCTCTCAGGGCAGATAAGCAAGAGAGCAAGAGACAGCCCTAAGATGGAAATCATAGTCTTTTGTAACCTAATCTCAGAAGTAACATCTCCTCACTTTTGCTGTAGTTTTATTTATTTAATATTTAGTTTTTATTTTTACCATTTTATTTTTGTGTACATATTTACTTAAAATCAGTGAATTTCTAGGCCAGGTTCAGGTAATTGAAGGGCCTTTATAGGTAGTTTATATTGTCTAGATCCAAAGAATGCTGCAAACAGTCTGGAGCAAAATGGGAAATAACATCTTTCTAAAGACAGGTTTAGAAATTCTAATCCAGTAAGTTGTTTCCTTTCTCTGGTAGCAGAGTTGATTCATACCTGGCTGCTAGGTCACCATTCACAGGTATAGCCAAGAAGACAGGGTACAGACCACCAAAAACAAGACCAGCCAGTCCACCCCATGTTACAGTACAGGTTTCATAATTCAAATCACCTGTATTCAAAGGTAAACTTACAAAACGTTTGTAAGCTACATGTGCTGTCAAAATGGGATCACTGCCATCAGTAAGCCAACAGCAATATGAGCCTGTGTCACATTGAAGACGCACTGAAAAGACTGTTTTGCTATTAGGCCACAGAGAATAGCATTAAGTCCAATATATGTTGATCCATGTTCAAGTGAATTCCTTTCTGATTCTGGAAGCTGGTTAATTTTTTGGTTATAATATTGAAAAATGTTGAGTTTTCTGTGGTAGTATCCTCTGGTTTATGATTTTCCATCTTGAGCTTTATGCTCTCCTTCTGCCAGCAGCTGCTGCCTCCCCCTGTCTTCCTCAGCCACACAGGGGCTCACTGCAACCTTTGTTCAACTTGCCTGGGCACAGCCAACTATGGCTGACATGTGACTCCACCTGGGCAAGTGTGGGGTTGCAGCCCACTTCAGCTGTAGGTAATTAGAAGTGAATCACTAGGGCCAGCCTATAGTCAAGGGGAGAGGATTACATAAGGACATGAATACTAGAAGGCGAGGGTCAATGGGGGTCATCTTAGAGGCTGTGTACCATAATTACCCAGCTCTCAAAACTCTAACCCTGTATTTAATTGTTGCAAATGTCATATTCTTGGGAGTGAGGATTTCATTGGTCAAGTTTGTGTTAGGGCTCTGCCTGTGGGTCAGTAAGGCTTAGCTAGAAGGAACAAGATCATGTAATACATAATATTATTTTTGGACATGGGCATTTCTAGGGACTAGGAAAATGTTGTAGGCTGAGCAGCCACATGAAAATGTATCTATTACAAAGATATATTATAAAGCTATTAGGGCTAGGGACGGTGGCTCACGCCTGTAATCCTAGCAATCTGGGAGGCCAAGGCGGGTGGATCGTTTGAGCTCAGGAGTTCGAGACCAGCCTGAGCAAGAGCGAGACCCCGTCTCTACTAAAAATAGAAAGAAATTATCTGGCCAACTAAAAATATATATAGAAAAAAAATTAGCCGGGCATGGTGGCGCATGCCTGTAGTCCCAGCTACTTGGGAGGCTGAGGCAGTAGGATTGCTTGAGCCCAGGAGTTTGAGGTTGCTGTGAGCTAGGAGGACGCCACGGCACTCACTCTAGCCCGGGCAACAGAGTGAGACTCTGTCTCAAAAAAAAAAAAAAAAAAAAAAAAAAAAAGAAATAGGTCTAGCTATGTTGTGTAGGCTCATCTTGAACTCCTGGCCTCAAACAATTCTTGTGCCTCATCCTCAAGCGATCCTCCTATTCCGGCCTCCCAAAGCGCTGAGATTATGGTAGTAAAGCCACCATGCCCAGCTGAAGCACAGAAGTTTTAAATTTTGATGAAGTCAAATTTATCTGTTTTTTCTTTTGTTGCTTATGCTTTTGGTGTCATATCTAAAGCGGCTTTGCCTAACTCCAGGTCATTAAGATTTTAATTTAATATCTTCTAAAAGTTCATAGTTTTAGCTATTACATTAGGTCTATGACCCATTTCGAGTTAATTTTTGTGTATGTGTGTGGAAAAGATCAGAATTAGGGTTCTCCAGAGAGAAAAAATCAACATGCTTCATTGATAAGAAGGCAGGCAGGAAGGAAGGAAGGAAAAAGAAACGAAAGAGAGAAAGAAAGAAATATGTGAGGAGATTTATTAGGGGAATAGGTTTACACAATTATGGCGGCTGACCAGTCCCACCATAGGCTGTGTGCAAAAGGAAAAAGAGGGAAGGCAGTAGTGTGGCACAGTCCAAGTCCGAAGGCCTGAAAACCAAGGATGCTGATGGTGTAATTCTTAGTCCAAGGCCAAAGGCTTAAGAACCTGCTGGTGCAAATCCTAGAGTCCAAAGGCTAGAGAACGTGAAATTCTAATGTCCGAGGGCAGGAGAAGAAGGGCATCTCAGCTCCAAGAAAGAGAGAGTTCACCTTTTTTCTGCCTTTTTGTTCAATCTGGGCCCTCAGCTAATTAGATGGTGCCCACCCATGTTGAGTGAGGGCAGATCTTCCTTACTCAGTCTACTGATTCAAATGCCAGTCTCTTCTGGAAATACCCTCATAGACATACCCAGAAATCATGCTTTACTAGCTATCTGGGTATCCCTTATTCCAGTCAAGTCGACACCCAAAATTTACCATCATGGGATCCAACTTCATTCTTTTGTCTATGGATATCTAGTTGTCCCAACACTATTTATTGAAAAGACCATTCTTTCATCATTGTTTTGTCTTGGCACCTTGTCAAAAATTAATTGACCATAAATGTGAAAGTTTACTTCTGGACTCTCAATTCTATTTCATTGATCTATTATATCTATTCTTATGCCAACACCACACAGTCTTGATTACTGCAGCTTTGTATAACAGAAAGTTTTGAAATCAGGAAGCGTGAATCCTCCTTGTTCTTTTTCAAGATTGTTTTAGCCATTCTAGGTTTCTTGAATTTTCATATGAATTTTAGGATCAGCTTGTTAATTTTGGCAATGAAGCCAGCTTGGAATTTTGATAGGAATTATGTTACATCTATATATCAATTTGGGGAGTATTGCCATCTTAGCAATGTTAAGTTTTCCAATCCTTAAACGTGAAATGTCTTTCCATTTATTTAGGTTATTTAAAATTTCTTTC
>JAQIFY010003340.1:0-12625 GCA_028533085.1 Varecia variegata | reverse complement strand
AGAAATCCTTCGAGATTTTGGTGAGAAAGCCCACGTCCTCCAAGCCCAAGCCGCCGCCCAGAAAATACTTCAAAAGTGACAGTGACCCTCAGAAGAGTCTGGAAGAGAGAGAGAACTCTTTATGCCCTTCCGGGCATGCCCTGCCCACCTGCGGCCAGGTAAGAGGAGTGTCGAGTGTGCGGCGTTTTCCTGCGCCACTGGCCGCTGTCCTGGGCAGCACTGCAGAGCGAGCAGGGCAGGGCGAAGGTTTCTCCTGTCCCACCGCAGGGACACTGACGCGTAGGACTCAGTTGAGGACTGTGGAAAGGCAGCTTTGAAGGTTGGCAAATCCAGCCCTGCCCGCTGGCTCCTGGGTTCCCATCCGTAACACGCTGGGATCCAAGGTTCCCTCCAGCCGTTTTTCACACCCACCGCGGTGGAGAAACACCGGCGCTCGCGGGGCCTTCTGTGCGGCAACGGCGCTCTGCCTGCGGGAGGACAGCTGCCTAAACAACTAAAAGGGGACGAGAGCCAGCCACCCTGTCCCTTCAGTGGGTGAAATGGCGCGACTGTGACACATGTGCTGTTTCTGCCCCGTCAGCCGAGCCTCTCGCTTCCTCAAACCCGACCCGTCTGAGCCTAAACGCGGCCCCTGACGGGAAGCACCTGCGGAGCCCGAGGCAGCGGTCCACTGGTGGCTGTTCCCCTGTCACCCCAGACTCCTCTCCCTCGGCCCCTGCCCACCCTGCCGAAGGCCAGGCAGCTGCCCAGCCCCGGCGCTGTGCCGAGTGCTTCTGTGCACACCCTCTCTGTTCCTCCTGACTTAGACCGATGGAGAGGGACCCCGTTACGCCAGGAGGGGGCTGAGACGCCTGCCCAGGTTCACGGCGCTGGGGGTCACGGGTCCCACTCGGGCAGGGCGTGGGCCTCTGGAAATCCCTAGAACCATCTGTAACCAGGCCCACAAAGGTCAGCAGGGGCGAGAGACCCAAGTGGCTGGGGAGGGAGGTGTTGAGGAGGAGGGAGAAGTGAGGGGAGGAAGCCAGGTTACGAAAAAAGGAAGTGTCACTGCGGGAGCTGGCAGGCCCTGGCCCCCACCTCCTCCTCTGAGCAAATGTTCCCTTTTCCTTCGGGCCCAGACGGCATCAGGCAGCTGCAGGAGGACCTGGGCGTGCTCAGGGAGGCCAGGCAGGGACCGTCCCCAGGGCAGGGAGCTGTCTCAGGAGCAGCCCTCCTGCCTCCTCCCCCAGGGGCCCTGCCACGGGGGACGGTGACAGTTCCGCAGCTGCTCTCCTTTGTCCCCTGGGCTTCTTCCCCTCCCACCACCTTTCCACAAGGCACAGCCGACACAGCACATCGCGCGGGGGCACTGGGGGGTGCAGAGAAAGGACGACAGCACAAGGGAAACGGGAGGCGGTTGGCTGGACGTCACTCGCGTTGACACTCCCTCAACCTCCCTGGGGACGTCACACTGAGTGTTTTCCTCCTTGGTCCTGGTGTGCACCGTCTCCCCCTGTTTCTCTCGGGGGTCCCTTCCCAAGCTGCTATGGAAACCCCCTAATCTTTCCCATCTACTCTAAGTCGAGGGACTTCCGCAGCCAAACGACCTTTGGGATATTGTCTTTGACAAAAAACTAATTCTCTCCCTTACAGAAAATCAGCTCAAACTGTCACCCACGTTAAAAAACTGTCCTCTCTCTGCTAAGTCCACATCTGTGTCCCTCTCTGCTTCCTCCCTCTTCCTCCCTCACCCACCAAGCGCTGTGCCAGGAACACCAGTCAGAGAAGAATTTGTGTAAAGTCAAATCTATTTCAGGGGCTAATTTTGAAAACCTCCCATGAAGAGGATGTACCCTCAGTTGTGTTGATGAAAAGACAAAACACATTCATGTCTGTTGCAAGATGTGCAGCTGCTTTGACTTCTGTGGCAGGTTCCAAACGTGCCCGTCTGCACAAGTGCTGAGAACTCGCGGATGGGGACAGACGTCCACTCACAGAGCTCCCGGTCGGGTGCTCCCAGCTGAGTGCTCCCAGCTGAGTGCTCCCGGCTCAGTGCTCCCGGCTGGGTGAAATTAGGTTTCATCCACGTGTCGTTTCTCCCGTGTGGTGAGCATCTTGGAGACCACCCGCCTCTTATTTTAAGCTTCTGATGCCGTGGCCTAGTCTCGCTTTTTCAAAGGACTAGCACAAGGTTTCCAGTGATTCCTCTGAGCTGCTTGATCTCTCAGTATTTCCGATGTGCTCCCCTAAAGCTCGGTTTGCAGCGGGGAACGTGGGCTGAGCTAGTGCTCTGCAAACACACAAAGAGTGAGAATTTTCTAGGCAGAAGAAGAATGTTCTAAAGACACAAACCAACCAAGCATGAGACCTCACTTTCACAGGCCTTTCCTTCCCAAAGAACTTAATTGTCTACGTCGATGTTAAATCTCTGGCCACGGACGCTTGCCATTTCTTTTCTTTTTTTTTTTTTTTTTGAGACAGAGTCTCACTCTGTTACCCTGGCTAGAGTGAGTGCCGTGGCATCAGCCTAGCTCACTACAGCCTCAAACTCCTGGACTCCAGCGATCCTACTGCCTCAGCCTCCCGAGTAGCTGGGACTACAGGCATGCACCACCATGCCCGGCTAATTTTTTGTATATATATTTTTAGTTGGCCAGATAATTTCTTTCTATTTTTAGTAGAGATGGGGTCTCGCTCTTGCTCAGGCTGGTCTCGAACTCCTGAGCTCAAACAATGCGCCCGCCTCGGCCTCCCAGAGTGCTAGGATTACAGGCGTGAGGCACCGCGCCCGGCCTGCCATTTCTTTTTTAGTCCCAAATGATGCGTTTGTTCCTCCTTCCTTCCTTCCTGTCTGGAGGGAAGCCTGCAGCCGTGTCAACGGCCTGTCGCTACGTGACACTGGAATGAACAGGACGCAGGGGCCACCGTGGCACGGCCAAGGGTTCCTCTTGCAGACAGTCAAATGTAGGGGGTGTCGTGTTGACGACGTCTGCCGCTCGTCCTTGTTTTCTGGTTGGGTCTCATGCTTGGTTGGTTTGTGTCTCTAGGACATTCTTCTTCTGCCTAGAAAATTCTTACTCTTTGTGTAAGAGCCAGACAGCAAGCACTTCTCTAGCGAAGTCTTCTCCACCCCTGGGACGGAGCAGGTCCCTCTGCGTCCTCCGGCCCTGACCACACCGTGGTCGAGCCGTGCGAGGATCCCAGCTTGATCGCATTGCACGGTGCCCAGCGCCTGGTCTCCCCGAGGCTGCTGTGGGGGGGTCCCCGAGACAGCATCCAGGCTCAGCGGGGAAATCAGTTCTGCGACAGATTAATGGCGTCACCCTGGGTGCCACAGACAGGAGGGGTGGCACAGATGCTGAGTGCTCCTCATCCTTTGGGGCATGCTTACCAACTACACTTGACAGTGACTGACAGGTGTTTGCTCTGTTTTCCTTTAACGTGGGGAACACTGGACGGCAGTCTCTTTGCCACCATGTTTCTCTGCTGCCTGGTACCTGGGCAGGTAGTTCCCGGGATGCGGGTGTGACTGAGGCAGCGCCAGCCCCTTCCACCTCCCAGCCTCTCGTTCCTGTCCCAGGAGCCAGGATGTCCACGCGTGTCCACAGCACGAGCGCATGTTCCGGACACGGGTTGTTGGAAGTCGAGCGCGGCTCTGGGTGTGGGAGGCGGTGGCCCTGCAGGGACGCCGTGCAGGGAAGGACCCTCCCCGCGAGGCTGCTCATGAGCTTCGCGTCGAAGGCAGCTCGTATCCCCTCTCGAGTCCCCGTCGGAGCGTGTCTCGCCTTCTCGCAGCTGGAGGCCACCGTTTTGACACCGTCTCGCTTCCTGTTTACACCACAGGAAGCCAGAGAGCTGCTGCCACTGCTGCCGCCACAGGAAGACACAGTGGGGACAGCCCCTCACACTGCTGCAGGCTGCCCGGGACCGGTCGGCCCCCAGACCGCGTCCTCCACGGAGGGTGAGCCAGGGCGCAGAAGAGCCAGCCCAGGTAAGCTGCAGTCGATGTCTCCTGGGAGGAAGGGCCTTCCGGAGAAAGGTCCAGGGACGAGGTGAGGGCGTGGCTGGTCGGGGGCCGGGCATCGACACAGCTGCTGGACCTGGCTGGGAGAGTGGCCGGGAGTCCCGGGCGTGGGGCACGGCACTGGGTACGTGCCGTCCAGGGTGGGAGCCTCCTGGCTGGATTGTGACGCTGAGGTGGTGGCCAGTCCAGGTGGCCAGCTGGAGAGTGGCCCCAGGAAGAGGTCCCAGGACACCCTACCCAGCCGTCCCGGCAGCTGCCGCTAGGGTGCCTGCGTTCTAGCGTCCCTGCATTCAGTATTTCCAGGCCGAGAAGGCAGGGTCAAAAAAGCATGGATAGCCTTTTGTTGGTGGCCACCCCTCCATGAGGTGGACAGCAGGGGTGTGTCCACACGGCATGTCCGGCAATACGAAGACAGGACTCGGATATTTGGTGGCTTGCCAGAAAGAGCGTAAGATCTGGAGTGAGGAAATCGGGGGTCTGCCCATCATTAACCCCAATTCTGGGCACGTACTTTGCTTTTCCGAGACTTGATTCACTCACCAGCAAGGTGTGGAGGGTCACGTGGAATCCCAACATACGACTCATCAGCAAGCGTGCACTGCCCGGTGCGAGGTGCTGGGGGAGAGAGAAGGGGAGGGGGTGGCCCAGGTCCTGCCTCCGAGGGGCCCCTAATAGTGGCAGAGAAGCAAACAGGTCGGCCACGAACCGTGTGCGTGTTTGAGAAGCATGACGGCTCTAGCGTGTCTCACCCGGAGCAGGAGCCCTGCCGGTGGAGGCCCCCTCCCCCACTCACGGGTCCCTTAGGCAAGTTCATTGTGGAACACGCCAGCAAGAGCCTCAGGGCTACACAGGCGGGAGCCCCGCAGCCAGGTCTGCAGAGGGCTTGCCCGTGCAACCTCTGCCTGCTGATCCCACAGCAGCCCCTGCAGCCGAGCCGTTTACAGACGCGGAACGAGGCCGAGGGCCGCACGCACCGCCCAGGCCTTCTGGACCAGGGGGCAGGGGGTTCCCTTTGATGTCGTAACAGCCTGAGGCTCTGCACGGGGCAGACGTTCACCCGAGGACAGGAGGGATCCGCGTCCGTAACTGGGTGGCATTCCTGTGGCAGCGAGCCCCAGAGCACACAGCCAGCCTCTCCCTGTCCCTGGGGAAGAGTCAGAGGGACAGTCGCTCCTGCTCACGCAGGGGGCTGCGGGTTCCGTGCTGGCTGCTGAGAAAGGCCTGCGTGTGCCGCCGGCTGTGGGAGGTCGCGCTGCGTGTGCCGCCGGCTGTGGGAGGTCGCGCCGGCACAGGTGGGTCGCACGCTGGGGTCCCAGCGCCCAGGCTGCATCCCGGGTGCATTGGATCAGAGCCCGGGGGTGGGTGTCAGTGTCTCTAGGGCCCCCCAGATTCCAGCGTGTGGCCAGGGTTGAGAACATTGTCACGGAACTTCCTTCCACCTGCGGCCTTTTCGCCAGCTCTTTCGGGAGGGAGACGCTGCTTTGCTGAGCACGTCCCCTGTGCTGGGAGGGAGCAAACTCCCGAGGCTTCCGGGCCAGGCGGGGGCGTGAATGTGAAATGCAACCGTGAGAGGCAGCCATCGGGGCGTGAAGGGCGGCGGGGAGCTGGGACCACCCGGGCAGCGTGCTCACCTTGCCTTTCAGTCACGTCGCTGGGCCGAACCAAACGTGGCTGCCCATCCTGCCCTTTGTCTCGGAAGTTTAGAACATAAGAGAATTGCTTGACTTCTACGTGTTTAGTGAGTTATCTGGGAGGCTCCTGAGTGTGGTGGAATTGCCACACACCTGGGGGGTGGGAGACGTGGGGTCTCACCCCTCTTGAATCGTAAGACGCCAGAGAGGGGGCAGGATGCTCTGATGGCCCTTCAGCCCTCGGACACGGGTGCTGTGACGCTGACCCCACTTCCGGTTCTTCTGTCCTGGCTGCTGGCACCTCGGTCAAGTGTAGCACCGGGCGCCCACCCCTTTGGGTGTCCCCCACTTCTGCTGCTCTCCTGCTCTGGAACCTTCTTGCCGTTCAGCTTTGACACTAGACTTGAGGATGGAAAACCGCAGTAAGATGTAACGCGCAGCTTTGGCTCTGTTTCTGCTCTCTAGGGACCCAGACGTCCCCAGGAAGACACCCGCTGCTCAAGAGGCAGGCTCGGATGGACTGTAGCTTTGACACCACAGCCGAAGACCCCTGGATTAGAATTTCCGACTGCATCAAGAACTTATTTAGCCCCATGATGAGCGAGAGCCACGGCCACGTGCCGCTCCAGCCCAGCGGCAGCCTGGGTGAAGAAGATGGGACCCCGCTGAAGCTCGACACGGCCAACGGTGCTCCCAAAGTTCCCAAGCCGGCGGACAGCGGCGCTGGGAAGAAGGGGCCTCCTGTGGCCCCCAAGCCAGCCTGGTTTCGCCAAAGCCTGAAAGGTTTGAGGAATCGTGCTCCAGACCCGAGAAGGCAGCCCGAGGTGGCCCCGTGCACCCAGCCGACGCCCGCTCCCAGGGAGCCGCCAGGGCCGCGCGCGCCAGCCGGCTCCTCCATCAGGCAGAGGATCAGTTCCTTCGAGACCTTCGGCTCCTCTCAGCTGCCCGACAAGGGAGCCCAGAGACGCAGCCTCCAGGCCTCCCCCAGGGAGGCGGTGAGGGCTCCTGGCAGGCCGGAGGGAGGGCGCTTTTCTGGCTTCCTGGGGCGGGCGGCTGCCCCCACTCCTGAGCGCCCCCAGCCTGAGCCAGAGCCGCTGCCCCCGGGGTCCCCTGCAGCCTCCGATGCCGGAGACCCGGGTGTGCCTGAGTCCCCTCCCCCAGGGCCGCAGCCCAGCCAGAAAGCCCTGCCCTGTGACCCGGCCCCGGACCCTCTCTCGAGGCTGCTGTCAGCACAGCTGGAGGACGCTCCTGCCCCCGTCCTCAAGATGCCCAGCCAGCGCGCGCGGAGCTTCCCCCTGACCCGGTCCCACTCCTGCGAGACGCGGCCGCTGGACGAGGAGACCAGCAAGCTCTACTCCATCAGCAGCCGAGTGTCGTCCGCCGTCATGAAGTCCCTGCTGTGCCTTCCCTCCGCCGTCTCCTGCAGCCCCAAGGAGCGGGCATCTCCCACGCTGCCGTCCCACGAAGATGCCGCTGCGAACGGTTCTGCTGAAACCGCGGCCTCGGACACGGGGTTCTCGCTCAAGTGAGTGTCTCTGCCTGGCGTTTCTGTGCTTCTCACCTGTCTTTACTGTGTAATTCTGCATGTCATTTAAATTTCCCAGATCCGTGGGTTAAGGGGTTGTTCCTCCTTTTACGTGTGTGCACGTGTCTGCAGAGTGGTGTGTGTGCGTGTCCGCAGAGTGGTGCGTGTGTGTCCGCAGAGTGGTGCGTGTGCGTGTCCGCAGAGTGGTGCGTGCGCGTGTCCGCAGAGTGGTGGGTGCGCGTGTCCGCAGAGTGGTGCGTGCGCGTGTCCGCAGAGTGGTGCGTGCGCGTGTCCGCAGAGTGGTGCGTGCGCGTGTCCGCAGAGTGGTGCGTGCGCGTGTCCGCAGAGTGGTGCGTGTGTGTCCGCAGAGTGGTGCGTGTGTGTGTGTCTGCAGAGTGGTGTGTGTGTGTGTGTGTGTGTCTGCAGGTGTTACACCGCTGCCTTCTGTGTGTTTTTTTTAAGAGACAGAGTCTTACTCCGTCACCCAGGCTGGACTGCAGTGGCCCGATCATAGCTCACTGCAGCCTTGAATTTCTGGACTCAAGTGATCGTCCTGCCTCAGCCTCCTGAGTAGCTGGGACTACAGGGGTGGTGCCACCACACCCAGCTACTTTTTTAAACTTTTTGTAGAGACAGAGTCTTGCTATGTTGTCAAGGCTGGTCTTGAACTCCTGGCTTTAAGTGATCCTTCCTCCTCGGCCTCTCTGCCTTCTGTATTAAGGAGGAGTTTTCACAACGTCTGGTCGCAGGAGGGGTGGGAGGTGGGCACGGGACTGGCCCCCTGGGGAGTTACCCCGGGGATTTGGAAGGCTGACGGTACAATCTGAGACGTCTCCGGGTTACTCAGAAAGGCCAGAGTCACCAGATTTTCCCTTGGGAATTCTCGCTGGTGCTCAAAGGACTTCACTTGTGCTCTGCACGTGGGCTCGGCCCCTGGCCAGGGAGTCGTGGTGCCGGGACCTAGTCCCAGCTCAGGCACGGACACTAACTAGGAGCAGGTTCCTTCCGGCTCACAGTGTCCCCTCAGCTGACACTAGGAGGTGGACGAGACCTGCTTTGCGGAACTGGTGCCCCGGGGGCTTCTGCTGGGGAGTGGGGCTTGGTTTTCCCTCTGTAATCAGAGCAGCTCTGCATCGTTGAGTTTCCTTGTTGTTCTGCGCTGCGGGGGTGCCTGTGCCCCTGCCATGTGTTGGTCAGATAACAGCGCACGTGAATGTCATCGCCACGGCCGGGTGCAGCGGTCATGCGATGCGTTGCCTTTACTGACACCGACGTTCACACCGCGCCTGCTTTCTCCCCGCAAAGCCTCTCCGAGCTGAGGGAGTACACGGAGGGTCTCACTGAGCCCACGGAAGCCGATGGCGGGGACCACTGCCCCCCGCAGCCCGGCCAGTCGGTCATCTCCCTGCTGAGCTCCGAGGAATTGAAAAAACTTATCGAGGAAGTGAAGGTTCTGGACGAGGCAACATTAAAGGTAGGTTTCCTCCGTAAGCATTTACGGCCACCAAGGGCTGTGCGGTCCCCTCGGCTGGACCGGGGGAAGCAGCTCCAGCAGCCCCATGTTCACGGAGCCTTGAGAAGGCGGCGGCTGCCAGACCCAGGTCGTGTCCCTGCCCTGGTGGTGGGACTCTCGTCACTTGGCCACAGGAAGACCTTTCTTGAAGGAGCTTCTTAGCATTTAAAGCACTCTCAGGACACTGACTCCTTGCATCTTTCTGACCATTTGTAAACAAGATGGGAGGCCCAAGGTCACAGAGCCTTAGGTTTTCTGTCTCCCAGTTTAAGTTCGGTGCCGTTTCCACGTCCTGGGGCCACCGGCCTGGGTGAGTCTCCGGGGGACGCTGCGTGGGAGCTCTGCCGTCCCAGACATTGCAGGGAACAAGAGCTCTGCCCCGGGGCTGTCATTGTTTCCACTGCACACCTAGGGGCGACTGACCCCGGCCCCACCCGCGCTGCAGTCCAGTCACTCTGAAAGTCTCACTTCCCGTGCGCCGTCTGAGCGTGGCTGGAGGTGTGTGAGCAGAGCGTTTTTAACGCTCGCGTTTTCTCTGCAGCAATTGGACAGCATCCACGTCACCGTCTTGCACAAGGAGGAGGGTGCCGGCCTCGGGTTCAGCTTGGCAGGAGGTGCGGACCTGGAAAACAAGGTGATCACGGTGAGTGGCCCCGTAGGCACGGCCGAGCCAGAGGTGGTGGCTCCGGGGACACACCTGCCAGGAAGGGGCCTGGCGCTGGGCAGGTGGTTGGGACAGGATCTCAGAGGGGAGCCACCAGGCCCATCCTTTCCCAGGAGCAGAGGGTGGTCACCTGCATGACCCCATAATCAACTCATCACGATCCTCAACCCACTGACTGCCACGTGAGTTGCATTTAACTCAGGCTGGTTTTGACCCCAGGGCCTTGTGAAGCAAAACCCTGCAGTCAGTTTGTGAAAATCTCACTTGTTGATGTTCTTATTGCTACAATTAATGTTGACAATTTAAGTCTAAAAATGTGGATTGTGCTGCATGTAACTCACACACAGAAAACAATAAAAATAGCACATTAGAAAGGATCGTTTTAATAAAACACCATGGCCCTGGGGAAAAATATTTTTTTTTTTTGCGTGGCAGTCCATGTGTTAATGAAGATCTCTGCAAACCTGAAACAACTTTAACATATCAAAATAAACCCAAATCATTTGTGCAGCTTTAAAAAAATTAGAGCTGTCTCAGCTTCACACCAGAACTTTGGAATCCAATTTTTTTTGAGGTTGAAACCCTAATGCTTGCATTTTTTAAGGTGCTGGGGTATATTTAAAAGATTCAAACCAAATTTTATTCAGTGTCATGTCTCTTCCTTTGGAGACACAGACCAGTGGTCTGCTGGTCACTAAGATGTAGACGAGAGTGACTTGTGGGCGCAGGGACAGCTTTGCGAGGCAGGACTGACGCCTGGCGGTCGGCGCCCTGCAGCGCAGCCGGACAGCGGGCAGCTCGGGAAGGCAGGCCCTGGCAGGGAGGCGCTTTCCTGTGCACTGGGACAATGTCACCTTGGACAACTGTGGAGCTGACTGATGGCTGGCTGAGAGGGACGCAGCCCACGCTGGAGAGAAGAAACGATCACTGAACCCGTTCACAGACCACTGAGCACAGTGCGCACCCGGGGCTTCCACGCCCACGGTCCAGCCCCGTCCACGCAGCACCGCCCAGGGCGGGGCCGGTGGGGGGCAGCAGACCCGAGTCAGGGGCACCTGCCCCTGTGGGCCCCTCGTTCCAGCTCGGCCAGTCTGAGCAGCTGTCCCTGGCCCAGGTGGCTTCCGCTCCCTCCCGAGGCTGAGTGCGTTGTTGTCACCCTGTCTGGGCCGTCTCAGCGCATCCTTTGTGTGAGCTGTGCTGGGCTCATTTGAATTTCCTTGCCCTGCTGAAAACAAATCCTCCAGTTCCAAGTGTCGGCACTAAACGTGCCACACCCCCTTGCAGTGGTGACTTGGCACAATCCCCGTCGGTCACTTCAGAGGCACTCATGTGTCCACAGTGACTTCCCCGATTTCTCTTTAAGTTCTCTACCGCAGCAGAAGCATAAAGCCAGTAAGTGTTTCTGCCGCTGAACACATGGCTGAGTATTGAAACAGTGTCGCTGACGGTGGCGGTTCACCTCCTACCTGGACAGAAGGGAAGAGAGGTCGCCTGTGGGAACAGGCCGGGGTCTCTCTCTGCCCTGAGCAGCGAGTTCGCGCCGGCTCATCTGGCCGGCCACCCCCGTGACCCTGTCGCCACTGAGCGACAGCACAAAGCAGGACATGTGGGCTGAGCACACGCACAAAAACTTCCTCTTTCTTCTGTGTTTGAGCGTTTCTCGCCTGTTCCAGGTTCATGAAAAAGGAACTAATGTAGGGCCCCACCCGTGGCCAAGTGCCCTCCTGGGCACTCACGGAGCTGCGGTCGAAATTCACTTCCCCACACCTTGGGTTGAAAAATTGGTAACATTTATGCTTCCTTTATAGAGGAGGGCCCTGTGGTTCCCAAAGGAGCTTTGCTCTATGCTTGGGTCTCACAGCCCAGGCATTCTAACCACCTCTGACCACACTGAATTTTTCTAACACCAGAGCAATTTAGAGAAAGAAAGAGCCTTGTTCACATCATAAAAGCAAAACAACATGTAGCACATTTTAGCTGCCCAGGCCTGCTTTCATTCAATCCTCTTAATTATAATTTACCCCATTGAAGAGGCTGAAGCAAAGACATGAGATCTTTTGTTTGTATCCCACATATCTTGCAGAAAAGGGATCAGGGAGGAGCTTCAAAAATGTCTAGACTGAGGCTGGGCACAGTGGCTCACACCTGTCATCCCAGCTACTCAGGAGGCCAAGGTGGGAGGATCGCTTGAGCCTAAGAGTTCAAGACCAGCCTGGGCAACATAGCAAGACCCCGTCTCTACAAAATATTTTAAAGATTAGTCAGGTGTGGTGGTGCCTGTAGTCCCAGCTACTTGGGAGGCTGAGGCAGGAGGATCGCTTGAGCCTAGGAGTTCGAGGCTGCAGTGAGCTATGATGATGCCATTGCACTCTAGTCTGGGAAACAGAGTGGGACCCTGTCTCTAAATAAAATAAAAATTAAAAAATGATAAAAATTTCCAGACTGCCTAGGATGGCATTTCTCAAAATACGTTCTGCAGAAAATGGGACCTGAGAATTTCTCTATGAGAAGAGAGTCCTCTGTGGAAAGTGCCGGGGAGGCCCTGTATGAATTCTGCTGTTCTCAGAGGCCGCCATGCAAATCGCATTGCAGAGTCTCTGGTGACTTTTTACAAAGTAGACATTTTCAGAGTTTTGTTTGACCCAGTATTCCCCAGGTTTCTTTGATCTTGGAAACTTTTTCTTACACCGCAGCCACTGATAGGCCGTAGGACCAGTCAGTGCTTCAGGAAAACTACCGTGAGAAATGCGAGACTCTGACCGGGATGGTGGGACTCAGCTAGGCGCGGTGCCGGAGGGTGCTGGGGCTTGTCTGCCATCGTTGCTGGTGGTCTCTGCGTCGGGAAGAGGAGGAGGGAGTCTAGCCCCCGTGCCCGCAGCTCCGATCGAGGACGCAGTTGGTTTCCATTTTCTTTGGCCTGAAAATCCTCAGGGGTGACCGGTTCGGACCCTCCCCAGCGAGAGTGTGGATGTGACTTGGGTGATTCCTGGGTCCTGACTCGCTTTGCTTTGCCCAGGTTCACAGGGTGTTTCCAAACGGTTTGGCCTCGCAGGAAGGCACCATCCAGAAGGGCAACGAGGTGCTTTCCATCAACGGCAAGTCCCTCAAAGGGACCACGCACAACGACGCCCTGGCCATCCTCCGGCAAGCTCGAGACCCGCGGCAAGCTGTGATTGTCACGAGGAGGCCGGCCCTGGAGGCCACGCCGGACCTGAACTCCTCCACTGACTCTGCGGCCTCGGCCTCCGCAGACAGCGACGTGTCTGGAGAATCTAGTAAGTTCTCCCAG
>JAQIFY010003339.1:0-12626 GCA_028533085.1 Varecia variegata | reverse complement strand
ACCAAGGGGTCTGGTGTTTGGTTGATGAATTTCTGACAGTCCCCCTAGAGTACTTTCAACTCAAAGTGTAATTTCATAAGTAGGTCTTGCTTTAAATTGTCTGTCTGTAAAATACACTGTCATGAAATTTTATTTTCTCTGAATCTTCCTGTTTCCTTCTTGTATGGGTCTAATGAGCTTGAACTGTCAAAGTCATCGAGGTAGGAAAAGTATGTAACATTATCCTTGAGCTTTAGATCAATAATTTACAAGATACTGGTGTTTTTAATGGGCCACCCTATAAAAGAAGGCATGAAGTCATAGAATCATAATAATTATCAAAACCAACCAGTGATTTCATGACTAGAAAATTTGAGGCACCTGAAGGTGAAGTGACTTGCCTAGAACCGTACAGTGACAGAGGCAGGGACTGCCACTCACCATCCTGATGGCAAGTCCAGGACTCTTTTCACCCTCTGGTGGCCAAAAAAAGGGGGGCAAGTATTTTGAAATTTTGACCGCCCCTCCCAAAATAATGTTTTTTAATCCCTTTAAATCCAAAAGATGGATCCATTGGATTCCACAATAAACTAGGGCAAAGGTAAGGGAAGGATCAAAGGGCAGTGAATAAATGAATGGGGAGGAGGATCATTTCATTGTTCCTAATTTTAAGAGCCATTTAGATCCCTTGAGAGGGACAAGTGTGCTCGGGCTTAGAGTTCCTTCCATGACTAGACCAGGACCGTGTATTTAAGCCGGAAAATGGAAAGGAGTTGCTTCACCCAGAGTCAGTGATCTTGCGTCCACCAATCCCTGTCATTCTACAGTTTCCTCGTGCATCTACCTGGAGTCACAGGGTGTTTCCTGCTAAACCTGAGCTCCGCCCCCAAGCCACATCAGCCCCTCAAAATCTTTCCTTCTGAGCCTTTCCCAGAAATAAATTCTTGCTAGAAGGTATAAAAGACCAGCTCCTCTAAGCAGAGCAACTCCCTGGCTGCCACAGGAGGCCAAGGCACTTGACAGGTAAGACTCATTAACCTTCATCTTTCCTGATTTCTGCAAAGTTGATGATGAAATTTCCTAAAGTCCTCTCAGAAATCTTAGTACTGGATTTGGACTTGTCTCTATCGGGCATTTTCCGGTGCCAGCTTTGGCTACCACCATGCACTTCATCCTTGTTTGGTGTAAGAGAGAATGTGATTAAATCTATTGTGGGACAAGAAGGCTTTTCTGCGCCTGAAAACTAAGTCACAGAATCATAGACTTTTTTTTTTTTTTTTTTTTTGAGACAGAGTCTCTCTTTGTTGCCCGGGCTAGAGTGAGTGCCGTGGCGTCAGCCTAGCTCACAGCAACCTCAAACTCCTGGGCTTAAGCGTTACTACTGTCTCAGCCTCCCGAGTAGCTGGGACTACAGGCATGCGCCACCACGCCCGGCTAATTTTTTCTCTATATATTTTTAGTTGGCCAGATAATTTCTTTCTATTTTTAGTAGAGACGGGGTCTTGCTCTTGCTCAGGCTGGTCTCGAACTCCTGAGCTCAAACAATCCTCCCGCCTCGGCCTCCCAAGTACTAGGATTACAGGCGTGAGCCACTGCGCCCGGCCCAGAATCATAGACTCTTGAGGCTGGAAGGTACCATAGACTTCTCTTATCCATCCTGTATTGGATCCGAGGGCTAAGAGATATCATGCGTCCGGGGTCACACAGGAATTCGGGGGAAGAGGGTAAGAGAATGGTGCTCCGTGTGCTATTCTTGAGACTGGTATGATGTAATATGACCTCTCCACTATAGCAGAGACTTTGCAGTGTTTTAAGGTATCCCTAAGCCAGGGCTCTCAGATCTGCATCTCATGCCTGCTATTTGCAGCAGATCTGAACATCCAGTCCACCCTGAATGTCCAGTCCCAGATGTCTGAAATGCCATGGAGACACTTGGCTGGCAATCAGTGTGTGAACTGCAGCATTACTAGGTGGGCTTCATTTTGGAAAACGGAGTAGTTGAATCAGTTGTTTTTTATGTGATCAGGTGCCCCAAGCCCTTTGGCTGAGGTAGAATATAGGAGATTGTCTCGGCTGTAGAGGGCTTAATAAGAATGTCCTCTTCATTATACTCCCGATCCTGGAGCTGCTCAAAAAGGTCAAATAGAGTGTCCTTGTGGGTGGCGGTGTGTTTGTTGGCTTTCCTATTGGCTCATCCCGATACCATCAACAGAGCTCTTGCCAGCCATGGAAAAGAACCCGCCTGATTTCTTCCCTTCTTGGGCCTTCCTCCAGTCTCTTTGGTGACTGCTCAGCAAGTTTGAGAGCCAAACTCTGGAGGGCCTCAGTACTCAGAGTGTGGTCTGCAAGCCCACAGCATCGGCATCACCCAGAGCTTACTGGAAGTGCGGATTCCTGGGCCCCTTCCATGATCTTCTGAGCGAAAATCTGCATTTACCAAAATCCCTAGTTGATTGTAGGCACATTAAAGTGTGAGAAATCTGCTATGAGGCCATCCCTACCCTCCCCCTCTGCAACCTCCAGATGCTGAAGTTCTCTGCTCTAGGAGTTTCATTCATTCAGCATGTACCCAACACCTACTATGTACCAACATTTGCTTAGGCACTGGAAAAACAGAACTAAATAAGACATAGGCCTTGAGGAGCTCATGGTCTCATAGGGGAAACAGACATGAAATCAGTAGTATGAGATATGAGTAAAATACTATGGGAGGACAGAAAAAAGGAATGGCCTAACTTTGCCTGGAGAAATCTAGGAAACTTCACGGAGGAGGTGGCATTTGGCCTGGGTTTTGAAAGATGAATATAAGTTTATCAGGCAGAGAGGGCATTGCATAGGGAAACACATAAGTAGAGGCATGGGATTGTGGACCAGCCTGGCATTTGAGGGGCAGAGGCTGTGGCACTGTCTCCAGATAATGCTCCATGTCCCGGAGAAGGCTCCAGGCTTTGCTGCAAACCAAAGGGCCTGGGAAATGGTTTCTGCACTGGCCATGACGATAAGAATGTGGATAAACATCCAAACATCACAGAAGCCTCTTACACTCTAAAGCCCCATGCCCTCTGCCCTTTGCCCTGCTTGGTTCTGGCTCCAGTGTCCCTCCAGGAGCTTTCTGCACACCGCCTTTTCAGTGACACAACCCAGGATGTACCTGGCTCTGCTTTCTGTCCAACACCCCCTTCCCCCACACTGACCAGGAACATTGCCCAAGACATGGAAAATAATTTAGCTCTGACCTTGAAGTCCCTGCTCCCCCACTTGCCAGTGAGGCGAGTGTGAAGGGATCCCAAAGAACAGGAGAGGAGAAATGAGCACCTAAGCATTGTTTCCTGTTCAGATTTCTCACCTTTCATGTCTTTGGCTTATTTTCTTCTTCAGTCTGTCTCAGATGATGCCCTTTTTCCATAGACTAATCTTTCACTTTTTGTTTATAATGTATTATGAAATACATTATTCATCCAAAGAATAATATAACAAATACCTGTGTGCCTCTTAAAAAATCAATGAGATGGTGGTTGCCAGGAGCTGGGGGAGGGGGAACAGGCAGTTGGTGTCCCATGGGTGTAGAGTTTCAGTTTTGCACAATGAAGTTCTAGAGACCTGTTGTACAACAATGTGACTATACTTGACATTTCTGTACTCTGCATAGTTAAAACAGTTAAGATGGTACATCTTACGGCAAGTGTTCTTTACCACAATTTTTTAAAAAAAAGTCAATGATACCTGTTACTCCAAAACAAGCGTCTTTATTTGTCTGAAATGGGCAGATTTCTGTCGACTCAACGGTCTCCTGGAGTCACAAAAAAGTGTGATAGAGAAAGAGGAGGTCACAGATGATCTTTTCCTACTTGGGGCCACATGAATACAAGGACAGGCTGTGATGTTTGAGAACTCATCTTGGGTGGAAAAAGAAGTACCAGAGAGAATCTTGGCCAAAGAGGTATTCATACCTTGTCTTTTTTCTAGCGTTAGAGTACAAAAAGTACATTCAACCATATAAAAATTATTACGGGGGGCCACAAATGGGCAGAGGGAGGAACTGAGGGGTGTGAAGGAGGCCAAAATTACTAGTCCAGACACACAGCTCTCCTCTTCTGGTCTGGTCTCATCCCGGGGAGATTATCTGGACGGCGTGTGCAGGGCAGGCTGGGTGGTCTCTCAGGCAAAGCTCCAGAGCTGTGATTTCTCCCCCGGAGCTTTGGGTGGACACAGAGGGGCAGCCGACCTGAGGCCGTTCTCCCTGGTGTGTTTCTGGAGTCCAGTCAGTGAACGCCGTGCTGAGGGGGGAAGCCTGCCCTCTTGTGAGAGCCGAGGAGCCTTGAAGACCATGGTCTAAATACAGTCAGTCCATCTGCACCCTGGGGGCCTCCCTGGGCTGGAGCTGGAATCACCTCAAAAGATATTTTGGGGCGGGGCACGGTGGCTCACGCCTGTAATCCTAGGACTCTGGGAGGCCGAGGCGGGAGGATTGTTTGAGCTCAGGAGTTCGAGACCAGCCTGAGCAAGATCAAGACCCTGTCTCTACTAAAAATAGAAAGAAATTATATGGACAGCTAAAAATATGTAGAGAAAAAATTAGCCGGGCATGGTGGCGCATGCCTGTAGTCCCAGCTACTCGGGAGGCTGAGGCAGGAGGATTGCTTGAGCCCAGGAGTTGGAGGTTGCTGTGAGCTAGGCTGACGCCATGGCACTCACTCTAGCCCAGGCAACACAGTGAGACTCTGTCTCAAAAAAAAAAAAAAAAAAAAAAAGATATTTTGGGTCTACTCCGACAAGCCCAGTGAAGCCCCTCATCATAAAGCAAAGCTGCACGAAGTTTAGTCTGATGACTCAGGTTCAGAGTTGAAGTTCATGGTGAAGGGGTTCATCTAAGAGCTGGAATCTCTCAAGGGAGCTCTGAGCTTTGCCACCACTTTCTTTCATGTGTTCCCATCAGATTGGTTCTTTGGGGGATGGTGAGGCCTCTGCCTGGTGTCTGAAGGGAGGAGCCCCGTGTCTGCCCCTCAGGCACTCTCCCTGTGCTGGGCCAGAGGAGACCGGCTTGCAGGGGGCAATACAGCCTGAGGGGAAGGAGGGAGGGGAACTCCGAAGTCTTGTTCCAGGCCCTGTAACAGCATTTCTCATACCTGTGACAAGACAGGTACAGGATCTCAGGACCATGGGCTGTCAGGGCAGAATCGGACATCCCACATCACTTGGTCCCATTCCACCCTCAGCAAGCCAGGGGCCTAGAGATGTTAAGTAACCTGCCTAAGGTCACAGAGCGAGTAGGAGCAAATGCAGAATGACAACTCAGGGCCTGAAACCTGGAAGCCTGAGTTCTTCCACCATTGCTTCTTTCCATCTCCCCCAGTACCTGGCGTGGGCTGCGCATAGGGTAGACGCTTAATTCCTTAGTGTGGTTTCCTCTTCCCTGTCCCAATGTTAGGGCACCTGGTGCTCCTTGGGCTTTCTCTGCCTTCTGCGATTCAGTCCCTCCCCCTGGGGCTCTAGAGAGGCTCACAGCATGACCCTGTGTCTTGTTTCAGTGATGAGGGGTCTTCTCCATCTCCCAGACCTCCTGGCTTCGCTGATCCTGCTCCAGGCTGCAGTTGCTGCCGCGAGAGGTAAATGTCTCCCTGTACTGGTTTCCTGGGGCTGCCATAACAAAGCACCACAAACTGGGTGGCTGCAGACAACAGAAACTTATTTTCTCACAGTCCAGGAGGCTAGGCGTCCAGGATCAAGGTGTTGGCAGGGCCGTGTTCCCCCTGAAGGCTCTAGAAGAGACTCCTGCCTGTCTCTTCCAGCTTCTAGTGGCTCCTGGCATCCTTGGTGTTCCTTGGCTTGTAGCTGCATCACTCCAATCTCTGCCTCAGTCTCCACATGGCTTTCTTCTCTGCATGTTCTCTCTTCTTCTTATAAAACCACCAATCATTGGGTTTAGGGCCCACCCTCATCCAGTATGACCTCATTTTAATAGAGTCTGCAGAGACCTTATTTCCAAATAAGGTCATATTCTGAGGCTCCATGTGGATGTGAATTTGGGGAGGGCTATTTAACCCACTACATTCTCCTTGTTCAGAGAATGGGTCCTCCCCACCCCCCATATTTCAGATCCCAATACTAGTGAAAACAAGGAATCCCACTGCTACCTTCACGCCTTCTCCCTCCCTACGTCAGGGTCCTGGAGATCAGTAAGCCCTCTGATGGACTTGCTTAAGGGTCCGTGCAACCATCTCACCAAGAACCAGAAAAACCCCCACAGCCCAGTAGCCCAAGCCAACCTGAGTGATCACACTCCTCCTTCATCCCACCCCTGGGTGTTCCAGTGAAATCTTGAAGAGCAATTTTAGCATCTAATTGAAGATCCCAGAGTATTCTTCCCATTCTGTGGTTTTGCCCCTTAAGGACTCTTGTGAGAGTTTCCTAATCTTGATCTCCTGCCTGCTGCAATTTGAGGGGTGGGAGTGATGGCAGAGAAAGAAGGAGCCAGGCAGAGGACATCTCAAAGGAGTGGTGTCTGATGCCCTGCTCCCTGCTCCCCCACCCCACCCCAAGCACAGACCACCAGAACTGCTGCCATCTCGGATGCTGTGAGTCAGGTCAAGGACCAAGTCAACAAGGCCTTCCTGGACTCCCGAACCAGGTATGTGACACATACACATACATGTCCTTCCTTTCACAGGTTTTGGGTTAATGCCAAGCACGTCTAGACCAGCCCTGACAAGCCAGTGAGCTAGAGCAATTGTAAAACTCGCCCTTCCACCCCTCTCCAAGTATGTGGCGTGTAGGAGCAATAGCCCACAACTCCTAACACCCTCAGCCTGGAAGTTACCTGGAAGTAAAAATCTAACCTAATTCTGGAAGGACTTTCTTCCAGATGGCCTAATATTTCCTTGGATCATGCATTCCAGAGTCTCAGAAAGCCTCTAGGTAAAAGTTCTTCATTCAGCCTACTAGCATTGACTGACTTAGATCAGGGTCACTAGAAGCAGAACCCAAGACCTGGATGTACGTGCAGGTGACTTATTAGGGGCGTGCTCTCAGGGAAGCTGAAATGGAGTGAAGGAAGGGGAGGTTGGAAGGCAGTAGGCCTGGTGACTCCTTGCGCCTGCCCTGTGTGCCCGTGTAGACCTCTAGTGCTTTAGAGTTAATGGCCTGGTACATAGTGAAAAGCCAGGCACAACAGCCAGTGAACTGTACCCAAAAATCAGGGTTGTCTTTTATGAGACTTTGAGCCACTTCCAGTATTTCTGAGTCTTAGAGTCACAGAGATCATCTCATCTCAGAGCCCCTTCATCTCACACATAAGGAAACTGAGGCACGGTGAGGGGGTAGAGGGTTCTCAAGGAGAGACTTTTCTTTCCACCTTGCCCTTGGTCATCTATGTGTTGTCACAAAGTTCTGAGTAGAAGGGTTTTTGTTTTCTCATTGTACACTTGGGAAATTAAGGAATAGGCTGGGTGCTTCGGGCCACATCTGAACAAACTCGATGCTAGCTCTGGAGCCGGATGCAGTGAAGGATGTTTTCATGGGCAGCCTGGAGGGACACACACATCCTATCCCTAGAATTCTCCTCCACGGGGCTTGATGACATGCCAGCCACATGCCAGGGGTTCCTCAAGTCTGAATCAGTCACCCCTGGGGGCCTGTGTGTGTTTTTGAGGCTCCTTAGTTCCAGCCCAGCTGCAACCCTCTGACTGGAACCAGGAACTGGTCCTTTCACATCCGTCCACCTGCCTTCCCTCAGCACCAGACCTGACAACGCTCAGTGGCCACTGTAGCCTCCACCTCCCGGGGGAGCATTTCCAGAGGCACTAGCAGTGAAATGAAGAAAAGGTCCCGGGAGCACAGAAGTGTCTGTGTCCTGTGTGCTTGCCACGTCCCCTGTACACACACCACCTCCCGCCCCTCCACCGGGCCCCCAGCCCCCTCCTACAGCGCCGGGCCGTGACCCCCACCGCTCTCCACCGCAGGCTGAAGGCCTCCATGAGCTCTGAGACGCCCACCAGCCGACAGCTGTCAGAGTACCTCAAGCACGCCAAAGGCCGGACGCGCACAGCCATCCGCAACGGGCAGGTGTGGGAGGAGTCCCTAAAGACACTGAGGCAGAAGGCGTCCTTGACCAATGTCACAGGTACAGAAAACCCACTAGACCCCTGATGGCAGGAAGGGGCCACCTTCCCACAGGAGAGAGCAGAGGCCACCAGAAGCGGCACTCCCCGTCAGGACCTATGTCCTCAAAGAGGAACGTGCAACTCTCCCTTCTCAGAACTGTAGACCAGACTGGCAGAGCAACGAGGGGCTTAGAGGACAGCAGAGGCAGGAACTCAGACCTAGCAGTGTCACATTGCCAACTCCAAGTGAAGGGACATTGGTACTCTTTGTACAATACCATCTGTAAAGCCTCTGCCCAGAGGAAGTGCTAAAGTCAATAAACACAGGCTCCCTGTCCCAAACCACAGTGCCACCACTTCCTCTAATAGAGGGGACATTTAAGCCACCTGTGTCAGGGTGATTTATAAGGATTATGTCACAGGAGATGAGATTTCCATCTTGTTCTGGGTAACTTGTTGCTGAAACAATGAATTTAACTGATGGCTTGGTCATGACCTCCTCCATGCCCATCCCCACCCCCAGCCAAATGCCACAGCTCATGGAGGGTCATGAGGAAGAGGTTTGGTCCTGACAGGAGGAAGAGGCTTCAGGTTCTCCCTGGGAAAACAGCAATGGAGGAAGAATACCTGGCCCAGGACTTGGGCAAATTCCAAAGTGCCAAAAGAAGGAAACTGGGACAAGGTGGGGAGAAGTAAGGAGCACTTTGGATTCTGAAATTCAAAAGGTGCTGAGGGTTGAACCCCAGACCCTGCCAACTTTCACAGATTCCTGCCCTCCCTCCCCCGAATAGAAGCCCCACACAGCCACACTTCCCCATCTCCCGTTCATTGCAGACTCCAGGATGGATGGGGGGCTACGTTCAGAACTTGGCAGCTGTCTCCATTCTGTGCCTACATTGAACCCTTTGATGCCTAAGGCCCCCCTCCGTTACTCTGCCACCACCCACCTATAAAATTACCTGTCCCTGGGCGCAGTGGCTCATGCCTGTAATCCTAGCACTCTGGGAGGCTGAGGTGGGAGGATTGCTTGAGCTCAGGAGTTAGAGACCAGCCTGAGCAAGAGCGAGACCCCATCTAGTAACTAAAAATAGAAAAAATTAGCCAGGTGTGGTGGCACGTGCCTATAGCCCCAGCTACTCAGCAGGCTGAGACAGGAGGATCGCTTGAACCCAGGAGTTTGAGGTTGCTGTGAGCTAGGCTGACATCATGGCACTCTAGCCCGGGCAAAGAGCAAGATTCCGTGGGTGGGTTTGTGTGTGTGTGTGTGTATAAATATCTGTCCTTTCCTGACATCCTTCCTAGCTATATTCCTGCTTGCTCGATACTTTAGGTGTCAGCGAAGCTTTAGAAGGAAAGCAATCTTATCAAACTCATACTAACATATGCTTAACCTCTGGGGAGTGTATTTTCATTCTAAAAGAAAGATTTGTAGATTCAAATGAATCTTGGCCTGAGAGACAAGGAATTACCAGCCATGCTGGGGACATTCCCAATTACTCACTATCTGTGTGGCCTGGGGCAAGTCTTTTGAGTGTTATGGTCTCAGTTTCGTCTCTGTAAAATGGGAGTAAAAAAAAATCTTACCTTAATGAGTTGTGAAGATTAAATGAGAAACCGCCTGAGAAATGCTCACCTAGAACATGGAATGTATTCCAAAACACGGGTCCTGCCGTGTTTGGAGAAGGACATGCCTCTGAATGGAGAAGGAACTCAGCCCCTTTGGGGTCCCTTCTGTTTCAGGTTCCAGCCTGGACCTGACCTCGCTGTCCTGGGAGGTGGGCTGCGATGCCCCTGCTCCGGCGGTGCAATGCGACATGAGCAGCCCTTACCGCACCATTTCGGGAGACTGTAATAACAGGTGCTGGGGCAGGGCTGGGCGGGAGGGGCAGACCCGCACTAACCACCCCGCCCCGCCCACCTGCACCCCCAACCACTACGCCTTGCTTTGCCCCTTGGGCATTCCAGGCGGAACTGCCGCTGCCGCTGCCACAGCCCTACCCTCCCGGACTTGCACCCCCAACTTCCCCACCTTCTAAAGATCACGCGTCTCCAGCGGTCCCCGTGAGCCCACCGTGTCTCAGTGGAAGCGACACCTTTTCCCAGGGCAGAGGAGTGCCGCGCACTCAGGGGATGGGGACAGTTCAGAACCCCTCCCCCCCCATTTGACGCACATGCTCTGCGTCCCCTTTCCCTCGGGCAGAGGCTCCGGGGGTTCCCCCATGGGGTCCCGAGCAGTGGGACCCGGGGTCAGGGGTGGCCCGGCGCGGATGGAGACCCCGAGCCGAGCGGCCAAGGCTGAGGGCGGGTCCCCGCGGTTTCAGGAGGAGGCCCGCGCTGGGCGCCGCCAACAGGGCCCTGGCGCGCTGGCTGCCCGCGGAGTACGAGGACGGGCTCTCCCTGCCCTTCGGGTGGACGCCGGGGAAGACGCGGAACGGCTTCCCTCTCCCGCTGGTGAGGGCGGGCCGGCTGGGGGCGAAGGATGGGAAGCAGAGGGGCAGGGATGCACTCCCCAAAGACACGCGGAAAGGAAGAAGAAATAGGTGAGAGGGCGGAGGGATGCGCCGTGGGGCCGCTTCCCGAGAGAGATGATTCGGACTCGCTCCCTGGCGACGTTCCCCAAAGTGCCACTAGACGGCAGCAGAGCTCTGAGCCCGGAGCCCAGCCACGTGGCGGTCACGTCCCAGCCGCCAAAGGCCTGATACCCTGGGGTCTCCCAGGCAGATGGCCTCCCTGCCCCATCCTGCTCGCGCCTACCCCTGCCCCAGCCCCTGGAGTGCATCAGCTGTTGTTTGCCTGGAGGTCCTATCTGTTGGCCTCATCGGAGCTGGCAGCCCTTACCCAGAGCCCCTCTCCTATTCCCGGACACCTGGCACCTCCGTGGCACTCACTTCAGAGGCAGCCTGTCTTTGTTTTTCCTCCCCATAATGGAAAGGGCACTGGCCTTGCAAGTCATCAAGTCATACAGACCTGGGTTCAGTCCCATCCCTGCCCTTTTGTAGCTGCAGGACCCTGGAGAACTGACGTCACAGCTCCAGGATTCAGTGTAGTCCTTTACAAGATGGGGTAATGCCACCCACCTCACAAGCTCCTCGTGGAGATTGAATGTTCCTGTTACATAGTGGGCACTTAAACTGCAGTTGAATCTGAATCCTCAAAGCACTTTTTCCTCTAATCCACCCTCCCCTTCTCCCTCCATCCGTAGGCCCGGGAGGTATCCAACGAGATTGCTGGCTATCTGAATGAGAAGGATGTCCTGGACCAAAATAGGTCCCTGCTCTTCATGCAGTGGGGTCAAATTGTGGACCACGACCTGGACTTTGCCCCTGACACGGATCTGGGGAGTAGCGAGTACTCCAAAGCCCAATGTGAGGAGCACTGTATCCAGGGAGGCAACTGTTTCCCCATCATGGTAGGCCCTGCAGCTGGACGGATGTCCCCAACCAGTCCCTTACCCACCCTGATGTAGGAGACATTCCCAGCCCTTTAACAAGGATGTCTTGGTAGACGTTGGATCCTGATTTGATAGCTTCCCAAGCCTCACACATCCATTCATTCATTCATCCATTTATTCAGTAAATAGACATTAACCATCTAATCCGTGCCAGGCAGTACACTAAGCATTAGGGATACAAAAGTGAATAAGACACTGCTTCTGCTGTCAAGGACAAAGGCCCAGTGTGGGAAATGGACACGTAACTACTAATGGCAAAACTGGAAAGCTCTGGAAAGCCTTGGTCAGCAGCAGTGGTAACACCTGGGGGTTTATTAGACATGCAAAATCTCAAGCCTCACCCCAGATGTTGGGAAATACATTCTATTAACACATTTTACCAAGATTCCTGGGAGATTCATCTTACACACAGTAAAGGTTTTGAAACACTGCTGTAAGTCATTCTAAAGGATGACTTCAGCTCCCAGGAGCTGAAACTTGGATGAATCAGAATGAGCCGCAGGGATTTGTGGGAATTTCCTGCAGGAGGGGAGAGGACCTGGCAGTGGTGTACCTTTTCTTTTTATTCACAGGTTTCACAGTTAGAGAGTAATTTACTCACTTAAACAACAAATCAAGGCTATGTGCTGTGGCATAAAGAATATGAGCTGGGAAATGAAGCCAATCTAGATCTGAATCCCACATCTTTCCCTTCCAGCAGTTTGTAAGTTCTTAGGCAAGTTACTTAACTGTTCTGAGCCTCAGTTTCCTCATCTGTAAAATGGGACTGGATTGTCCACTTTACGGGGTTTTCTGAGGACAGAAGTGAGATAAAGTATTCATAATGCCTGGCATATGGTAGGTCCAAAAATAAATAAAATGGTAGCTTTATTAGTAGTAATTATTAATGAACCCTTTCCCATCTCATGTCCTGCTTTCCTGTACAGGGATGTCAGGACTCCCCTCCCCATCGAAAATTCAGAGCCCTCACTGTAAAGGACTGAATGGTTGCCTTTTGCTCTTTTATTCAGTAAATAGACATTAACCATCTAGTCCATGCCAGGCAGGATATGGTGAACTTCAGGGTATTAAAGGCCCAGGGTGTGCAACATCAGCAG
>JAQIFY010003338.1:0-12628 GCA_028533085.1 Varecia variegata | reverse complement strand
GGTGGCTCACGCCTGTAATCCTAGCACTCTGGGAGGCCGAGGCGGGTGGATCACTCGAGGTCAGCAGTTCGAGACCAGCCTGAGCAAGAGCGAGACCCCGTCTCTACTAAAAATAGAAAGAAATTACCTGGCCAACTAAAAATATATATAGAAAAAATTAGCCGGGCATGGTGGCGCATGCCTGTAGTCCCAGCTACTCAGGAGGCTGAGGCAGTAGGATCGCTCAAGCCCAGGAGTTTGAGGTTGCTGTGAGCTAGGCTGACGCCACGGCACTCACTCTAGCCCGGGCAACAGAGCGAGACTCTGTCTCAAAAAAAAAAAAAAAAAAGAAAAGAAACATAATTCACATATCATAAAATTCACCCTTTTAAAGTATATAATTCATTGGTTTTTAGTATATTTACAGAGTTGTGCAACCATCATTGCTATCTAATTTCAGAACATTTCATCATCCCAAAAAGAACCTTATACCTATTAGCAGTCACTTCCCACCTCCTCTTTCCCCAGCCCCTTGTAAACACTAGTTTACTTTCTATCTCTATGGATTTGCCTATTCTGGGTATTTCATATTTCTTAGGATGTTTTCAGGGTTCATACATGACATAGCATGTGTCAATACTTCATTCCTTTTTATGGCCAAAAATATTTCATTGTATGATATGCCACATTTCTTTATCCATTCATCAGTTGATGGACATCTAGGTTCTGTCTTCTTTTTGTCTGTTATGAATAATGCTGCCATGATCATTTGTTTACCAGTTTTTGTGTACAGAGATTTTGTTTGTTTGTTTGAGAGACAGGGTTTTACGCTGTTGCCCAGAGTTGGAGTACAGTGGCATTATCATAGCTCACGGCAACCTCAAACTCCTGGCCTCA
Organism: Varecia variegata; assembly: GCA_028533085.1. Taxonomy (NCBI): domain Eukaryota; kingdom Metazoa; phylum Chordata; class Mammalia; order Primates; family Lemuridae; genus Varecia; species Varecia variegata. The sequence continues at coordinate 11,752 of JAQIFY010003338.1, read as the reverse complement.
AGCAATTCTCCTGCCTCAGCCTCCCAAGTAAGCTGGGACTACAAGCATGCGCCACCACATCAGGTTAATTTTTGAATTTTGTAGAGACAGGGGCTTGCTATGTTGCCCAGGCTGGACTCCAACTCCCGGCCTCAAACTATCCTCCCACCTCAGCCTCCCAAAGTGCTGAGATTATAGGTATAAGCCACCATGCCTGGCCTGGGCAGACAATTTTTAAAAGGCTTTCTTCTAACACAGGGTTTGGGGCATAGAGCAGGAATTATATTTCTGATCCTACTTACCCTCCTTACCTGGGTATCTTGGTGCAGGGTCCCACTTTGAGATAATTTGTAGAGCCAAAAGAAACCACCAAGAAGTGGAGCTGCAGTCCTGGCAAACATCCAAGGTGAGGGGGATGGAAGTCAGTCCAGGGGTTGCCGGGGGAGTCTGATAGCATCACATATATGTTAAGCTGGGACTGTAAATGGCTGTGTATACAAAATAAGAGTGACCCAGAAGGAAACATTCTGTGTTCATGACTCTTGGGTGACTCAGGGAATCTTAAGCCTACAACTTGAATTTAGAGGATCCCAGACTGGTAGTGTCCCCAGGCATTTGCCAAAAGCAAAGGAGGAAGATACATTCATCTCAGCCCTTAAATTATTCCTACAAATAGTTTTTCAAATGCCATAATCAGTGAGTAGTCAAAGATAACCAGGCATGCAAGGATATAAGATACCGTGAATAGGAACATCAAGCAAACAGCCCCCTGCAAAAAAAAATAAATAAATAAAACAAAAAACACAATTGGGATGGATGTAGCAGATGATAAAACAACTATGCTTACTATGTTTGTCTTAAATGTTGAAATATCTTTAGAAACAGAAAACTATATAGTGACTTAGATTTTAGAAAGTACCAAAAATAGATTCTAGACAAGAAAAATAGTTGAAATTAGATTGTACACACCTGAAGAAAATCAGTGAATTGGAAGAGAGGTCAGAAAAAGTATTCAGAATGCAGTACAGAGAGGCTAAAGGTGGCAAATACAGAAGAGGCTAAGGACACATGCAAGTAAAAAGAGAAGAAAGTCTGTCGCAGCTGGGTGCGGTGGCTCACCCTGTAATCCTAGCACTCTGGGAGGCTGAGGCAGGAGGAACGCTTGAGGTCAGGAGTTTGAGGTTGCAGTGAGCTGTGATGACGCCACTACACTCTAGCTGGGGTGACAGAGCGAGACGCTGTCTCAAAAAGAAAAAGACAGACTATCACATGCTTAATTAGAGTAGCAGAAGGAGAGAAGGAAAAAAACGTCTCAGAGGCAGTATTTCAAGAGATAATGGTTGGCAGTTTCCAGAACTAATGAAAGACATCAACTCACAGATCCAAAAAGTTAACTAACCCAGAGCGAGCAAATAAAAATAAATCCACATCTATATAGAGCATAGGGAAAGCTGCTGAAAAGCCAAGACAGGAGGAAAACCTTTAAAGTAGAGGAAAACAGTTGAAAAGAACAACAGTTAAAATTATTGCTTCTGAGAAGTCATCACTCCCACGGAAGCCGAACATTAGAATGATATTGTCAATGTGCCAACCTAGAATTATGCATCCAGTAAAAATAGTAAACATTTAAAACATTAAGATAAAATACACGTTTTATGTAAACTAAAACAGAGTTTACCACCACCAGACCTTAATTACTGAAAATGTTACAGGGTGTACTTCAAGCAGAAGGCAAATGACCCAGCCAGAAGGACTGAGATTCAAGAAAAAAAATGCAGTAAAAAAAGAGGTAACTATTTGGATAAATTAAATGAAATTGATTTTATTGAACAATAAAGGTTGTTTTGGTTTTTGGTTTTTTTTTTTTTGAGATGGAGTCTTGCGCCATCACCTGGGCTAGAGTGCTGTGGCATCATCATAGCTCACAGCAACCTCAAACTCCTGGGTTCAAGCAATTCTCCTGCCTCTGCCTCCCGAGTAACTGGGAATACAGACGCTTGCCACTATGCCTGGCTAATTTTTTGTTTCTATTTTTAGTTGGCTGGCTAATTTTTTTCTATTTTTAGTATAGACAGGTCTCACTCTTGCTCAGGCTGGTCTTGAACTCCTGACCTCAAGTGATCTTCCCACCTTGGCCTCCTAGAATGCTAGAATTATAGGTGTGAGCCACCAAGCCCGGCCAACAATGTTTTATTTGAGTGGGTGTTAAAATATGTGAAATTAAAATACACAGCAACTATAGCATGCAAGTGTTGAAGTGCTCTAAGGTTGTTGCATTATTCAGGAGGAAGGTAAAAACAATGATTAACACTAGACTTTGAGGATTTAATGATACATATTTTGATATGTATTTGATAATCAAATAATGATACATAATTTCTAAGATAACCAATAAAAGTACAAAAATAATGGATAATGACTCACAAACTAGGAAAGGTTAAAAAGGGGAATGATAAAAACCCAAAAGGTGGCACAAATGGAGGGGAAAAGAAAGAACAGTTGATACAAAGAGAAAGCACAAAATGGCATGGGAAATTAAAACCCAAAGATAGCAATGGTCGCATTAAATGTAAATGAGCTAAATGTCTCAGTTAAAAGATATGTATGTCAGGCTGGATAAGAGAGAACACCAACTGTATGCTGTTCATAAGAGACACATCTGCAGCATGAGGGTTCAGAAAAGCTCAAAATTAAAAAAGATAGAAGAAGACACATCATGCAAATACCAGAAGACAGCTGGTATAGCTGTATTAGACAAAATATACTTTTGGGCAGCAAGAATTATTAGAGAGAAGAAGGGTCAGTTCATAGTGATGAAAGGTTCAATTCACTAGGAAAATGGTAAACTTTAATTATGTATGAATGTGAGTACATGGCCTCCAATTATATAATGCAAAAATGGAGAAAACTACAAAAAGACACCACAGGAGATTTTAACACACATCTCTTGGTATTGATAAAACAAGCAAACCAGAAAAAAAGAAAATGTAAGATTTGAACTACCTGATTTCTACGTTTCCAGAATGGACCCACTGGAATATTCAGAGCACTGTACTATATCTAAGAAATGGAGAATACACATTCTTTTCAAATGGGATCATATGGGCAAATGAACCTAAGTATCCATATTAAGAAGTTAAAAAATGAATGGTGAAATAAAGCCAAAGAAAATAGAAGGAAGAAATTTAAAAAGAACATAAATCAATGAAATAGAAAAAAAAATAGAGTCTCGACAAAATTAGAAGTTGGTTATTTGAAAAGACTAATAAAATTGATAAACCTAAGTGAGAGCAATCAGGCAGAAAAGAAGGCACAAATTAGCAATATTAGGGATGAAAAGATACGTTTAATGTGCATATTTACACATTAAGAGATAAGAGAACATACATGAATACTTATTTATAGGCCAATGTTATTAAATTTTAAATGAAATAGAGAATTCCAAGGAAAATACAGTTTACCCAACTTGCCCGTGAAAGTAGAAAACATTACTAGTCAGAGTCCTCTATTAAAAAATAGAATCAATGATTTAAAAATCTCACAAGGAAACCATAATCCCAGATGACTTTACTGGTGAGTGCTGCCAAAGTAGTTCCAATATTGTCAAATTTTACCAGTTAATAGAAAAAAGAGTGTACTCCCTAACTCATTTTATGATGTCAACAAAACTTTGATACCAAACTGTATAAAGACAATATAAAAAAGGGAAAATTACAGGCCATTCTCACTTACGAACATAGTTGCAAAAACCCAAAGGAAAAATACTGACAAACTAAATCCAGCAATGTTTAAAAGGATAATGTAATCTGTTCAGATTGCATTTATACCCAGAATGCAAGGTTGCTTAGCATTGGAAAATTGAGCAATGTAATTCACCATATTAACAACAGGAGGAAAAGCCATAATCATTTCAGTATGTGCAAAAATGTCTGATAAAATTTAACCATTCATGCAAAAGATAAATTTAGCAAACCAGGAAGAGAATTTCCTTAATTTAACAAAGGACATCTAAAAAAATTAACATCATACTTAATGTTAAAAATATTAACACTTTCCCTTTGAAAACAAGAGTGACACAAGAATGCCTACAATCAGCATTTTTACCATTGTATTAAATGTCCTAGCTAGCTCTGAAAAGGCAAGAAAAGACACAACAAAGACAAGGATGAGAAAGGAAGAAGCAAAATTCATTGTTTGCAGATGATATGATTATCTACATAGAAAATACAAAAGAATCAAGTCATGTTTTATCAATTCCAAGACATGTTTTAAAATATTTTAACATGTCTGTAATTGGGCTGCATCTCACAATAGATGGTGAGTCATAATTTAGTTGGAAACTTTCTTAAAAATAATGGTATAGCCGGGAATGGTGACACACACCTGTAGTTCCACCTGTAGTCGGGAGGCTGAGGTGGAAGGATAATTTGAGACCATAGTGAGAACCTGTCTAAAAAAAAAAAATTTTTTTTAAATGGTGTATAAATGGTGTATCTGTTAATGGATGGTATATTAGGTATATTACAATATAGTAAAATTGTTACAGTTTTATGAGAGTTTGGCAAGTTTGCTGATGCAGTCAATATACAAAAAAACTTTTCTATATTTATACCAGCAAGAAATAGCAAATTAATTTTAAATAAGAATTATTGTTAGAAGTAATCATGGTATTAAGGTCATGAAAGATAATGTTATTTAGAGATACATATTGAAAGTATTTCAGAGTCAAACAGGATAGCAGAATTACTTTAAAATATCTCAGCAAAAGAAAAAATTTAAAGAATCTAGCAAAATGTTAATTACTCTCACATCTATGTTTTAAAATTTTTATAACAAGTTAAAAACTTTGGGAAACATCAGTGAAGACCTTAAATGGAGAAATATGCCATGTTCTTGAAGACTCTTGAAGATTATAAAGAAATCTATTCTATTCCAATGCAGTCACAGTCAAAAACAGTCAAAAATTCCAGTAAGTTTTTAAAAATGGAACTTGATGAATTGATTCAAAAATTTATATGAAAATGCAGAGTCAAGAATAGCCAAGATCCTTTTTTTTTTTTTTTTGAGATAACGTCTCCGTCTGTCACCCCGGCACCCTGGATAGAGTGCAGTGGTGTGACTGTAGCTCACTGCAACCTCCAACTCCTGGGCTCAAGCCACCCCCCTTTCTCAGCCTCCCGAGTAGCTGGGACTACAGGCGTCGCCACCATGCCCAGCTACTTTTTTCTATTTTTGGTAGAGATGAGGTCTTGCCCTTGGCTCATACGGATCTCAAACTCCTGACCTCAAGTGATCCTCCTGCCGCAAGATACTCTTAAAGAAAAATATGGTGGGAGGGCTTGTTCTACCAGATAGCAAAGTTAAATGAAATAAGACCAGTGCTCTATTGGCACAGTGATAGACAAGTAGACCAATGGCACAGAACAGAGCCCAGAGTTTGGAATTCTGAACAGCCGTATGAGGAGGTCAGGGAAATCTCTCCCCCAGAGAGATAGCTATTCAACTGGTCAAAATTAGCAAAAGCAATCATTCAGAGTCTGTAGAAATTAAACAAAAGGCTTACAACAAATCATAAAGCATTTATTCAACAAAAATCTAAGGAATCTTGGTAGGGATAGTGGGAGGCCATCACACTGGCGCTCGAACTAGTTCACGCATCCCACAGATCTGCTTTGCAGAAAGACCTGTTCCAGTGGGGTGTAGCGGAACTGACACATTGAATCAACCAATCTTTCTCTCTCTCATATACACACACAAAATTTGTATGCTATGACTAAACAAAATTATTTCATATTGACGAAATCAGCTTCAAAAATCAATCCTGCACATGGCCACAAAGCAAACCACCTTAATATTAAATAAATTTAAAAAACAAGATATTTTCCTTCCTCCTCTTCCCCCGCCTCCCTGCATTTTTTTTTTTTTTTTTGAGACAGTCTCGCTCTGTCACCTGGGCTAGGTAAGAGCAATGGTTTGTTATTTAATAAATGGTACTAGTATAACTATCCCTCAAGAAGAAGGCGTTGGACCCCTATTTCCTATCGATTATAAATTATGTTCCAGATGTTTTGAAGAGTTGCTACTGGCCCAGGCAAAGCCTGTAATCTTAGCCACTTTACCACACAGATTTATTTAGGTATTTCTACTACCAGCTACTTCTATTAATCCACAGAATAAAATTCTGAACTATCATTTAAGGTTCTGTGAAATTATCTTTCCCCATCAGCAAACATCGTTTCTATGTATATAAATCAACTTTGTTACTTTTCAAATTCTTAATCCTTCTGCTCTGCAAAAGACAATGTCAAGAGAATGAGAAGACAAGCCACAGATTGGGAGAAAATATTTGCAAAAGACATCTGATAAAGGACTGTTATCCAAAATGTACAAAGAACTCTTAAAACCCAACAATAAGACAATGAACAACCCAATTAAAAAATGGACCAAAGATCTGAACAGTACCTCACCCAAGAAGATATACAGATGGCAAACAAGCATATGAAAACATGTTGAATATGTCATTAGGGAATTTCAAATTAAAACAAGATACCACTACCTACCTATTAGAATGGCCAAAATCCAAAAACACTGACACCACCAAATGCTGGCAAGAATGTGGAGCAACAGGAACTCTCATTCATTGCTGGTGGGAATGCAAAATGGTACAGTCACTTCGGAAAACAGTTTTGACAGTTTCTTATAAAACTAAATATATTCTTACTGTATGATCCAGCAATCACACTCCTTGGTATTTACCCAAGTGAACTGAAAATTTATGTCCACACAAAAACCCGCACATTGATGTTTATAGCAGCTTTGTTTATAATTGCCCAAACTTGGAGGCAACCAAGATGTTCTTCAGTAGATGAGTAGATAAACTGTGGTACATCCAGACAATGGAATACTATTCAGCACTAACAAAATGAGCTACCAACCATGAAAAGACATGGAGGAAACTTAAATGCCTATTACTGAGTGAAAGAAGCCAATCTAAAAATGTTACATACTGTACAATTCCAACTCTGTGACATTCTGGAAAGGGCAAAACCACAGAGACAATAAAAAGGTAAGTGGCTGCCAGGGATTGGGGGATGAGGGAGGGAGGAACAGGTGGAGCACAGAGGATTTTTAGGGCAGTGAAACTCTTCTGGATGATACTACCATGGTAGATACGTGTCACTCATGGTACATTTGTCCAAACCCATAGAATGTACACCACCAAGAGGCAACACTAATGTGAACTATGGACAATGATGTATCAATGTAGGTTCATCAATTGTTAACAAATGTACCACTGGCGGGGGTACGTCGATAGTGGAGGAGGCTGTGCCTGTGTGGGAGCCAGGGTAGATGGGAACGCTTCTGCTCAATTTTGCTGTGAACCTAAAACTGCTCTAAAAATAAAATTAACTTAAAAAAATTAAAAAATAGTTAAGAATTCTTAAAACTCTTCTCTCAAATCTTCCCTGTAGTGGGTTAACTGTTAATAATTACTCTCATTTGTACTCTCATAATCTCATTGCGATACAGGCAAACAAGACAAGCCCCTGTGAGAATGAGGTTTAAACTCATCTCCCCCACTACTTTGGAAAGGAAGGTTCTGCAACTGGCAGTTTTCTTCCTCCCCAAGTCCTCCCAGTGCTGTGAATTCAATATAGTACTCCTTACTGGTCAGGAAGGACTAGCCATATTTATTGTTTTGAGCATATCAACATATTATTATTCCAGAATATCATCAAGAGAACATTTATGACCTATATTTTGTGCATTAGTTAGCTTAGAACAAACCTAGACAGAACCTGGAGTGTTTACTCCTTTCTCCTGCCTCTATGTAGTAATGTACTCAAACTACACTAGCATTTGAAGCTTTTATATGTTTGCTATAAGACCCCACTGAAAATGAATTCTAACATCTCTCAAGTCTTATAGATAATGTAGCATAAAGTTATATATGTTAGGGCTATGATCCCTGCTAACAGCATTCAAGTCAAATTCTTAACCAACTGGTTACTTTTCTACTTTCTCAACTTAATTTGATGGTTAAAAATATGAACCAAAAGAAAAACTCAGAGGAATAACTAGTAATTGCATGTGACCTAGAACAGAAGGCTAGCCAAAGAAGATATTCCATGGTTGTCTTCATAGCTGAAAAGAAATAAGCCCAATTAGGAAAAAAAAAAGACAAAAACATTTAATAGGTATTATGTACAACTTCAGTACAAATTATCACTTCAAAAAATAGCACAGGGTTTTTATTAATCCCTAGTCCCCCAATAAATAATTTTTGCAGCTTTCCTTCCCATGCAAAAATGACTTCATTATAAAGTGAATGTTTTACTACATGACTTTGTATATACTTACATGCACATCAGGGAGAATATTATTAAGTGTCCTGAACTTCAGCTTTAAACTTTTATAGGAATTTCTTGGGCAGATGTCCTAATTTCAATCACTTACTGGAACAAACTTAAAAATTAAACAAGAAGACTGAGAAGATTGTATTGTACCAGGGAATTTAACTGGGATCACAGAGACAATGTTGAGTTGAAAAGTACTGTACCTAACATACTCCACAGTGAACTGTATCATGTCAGAGGATGGCAGTAAAAAGATAAACAAGGTCACAAGAAGTCCTGTATAGTAGCATCAAAGACAGACTAAAAATAAAAAAAACACAGAATGAAATCTCCACGATGGCAGCTGCCCATTGTCAAGATTATTTAAGCAACTCTGCTGCTAACATGAGAAACCTACCAAGTAGTAAGCATTGATTTAAAAAACAAATAAGGCAATTTAATGTCCTTTTTTTCCCCTTTTTGTAAGAGAACTCTGGTGTGAGAACTCTAAGTATTACCAACTCAAAATCTAGTCTATATTGTTCACCAAATTTGAACACCCATGATCAAATAATATTTGTTAAATTTTTTTTTGAGACAGCATCTCTCACTTTGTCGCCTAGGCTAGAGTGCAGTGGCCTCATCATAGTTCACTGCAACCTCGAACTTCTGGGCTCAAGTGATCCTCCTGCCTCACCCTCCCAGGGAGCTGGGACTACAGGTGTGCACCACCACACCCAGCTAATTTTTCTATTTTCATTAGAGATGGGATCTCGCTCTTGCTCAGGCTGGTCTAGATCTCCTGACCTCAAGGGATCCTCCTGCCTCAGCCTCCCAGAGTGCTAGGTATAGGCGTGAGCCACTGTGCCTGGCCTCTTTGCTCAATTCTTAATGTGAAAGTACTCATAATTTTCTTGTCACCTACCTCCTCAAGTCAACACAATTCTCTGTGTTAATACTTACTGTCACACTCTTAGGAGCTACTTGTGTGATATCTTAACAGAAATTCTGTTCTCTGTACCATTTATTTGCTACCTAGAACAAAGAAGAAATCTAAAAATTAGGCCTAGTCCCAGCATTGTAAGCAACCTGAGTGGAACTTACTTATCTCCTCCTGCTTTTCTGATTGGTTGTTACATATATCTGCTTTCAAATTCACCTCTTTTTTGGGGGAAAAGAGGTTATAGGGAAAAGAGCATTTGAACGAAGAATTCTTCAAATGTGCATCCTGGCAAATCACTTAACTTCTCCAGGAAACTCACCTTGCTTTCTTTCCCCGACTCTTTCAAGGATTATGTTGTTTACTTCTTGTGTTTGTTAGAGGTAAAAAGTTGTATAAAGTACTTAAGTGCCACTGAAAGCATCCTGATCACCTAAATACTGTCATTTATGACTGGTCAACCATGCATATTATCTGTTTAGTTCTGTGGGTCACTGATTCCTTTTTCTTTTATCAGTTTTCAGATGAAAGATACACATAGTTTTGTTTTTGAGTCCCAGTAATCTGCAGTATGTCTTGATAGTATCACTGAAAACTAATTCTGAAATCCCAGAGGTCTCATTGGTGACGAGAGAGTGGTCTGTCCCAGGCAAGATGATCCTTACCATCCTAACCTCAGCATTTAGGACAGGAATTCCCCAGTGAGGGTAACACGGCATCACTGCTGTATCGTTCTCTGACATGAAATATTCCTGAACATGGTAGGTGGTACAATGAGATCTTACTAGTGAACTTACTAGCAAAAATATGATATCTGTTCCAAATGGATTCTAGACCTTATAAGACTGCTTTTAAAATATAAAACAGTATGGTAATGTCTTTTTCAATTATTGAATAGGTGAGAAGTGGTGCTGGAAACGTGCAGGAAAATTATATAAGCAAAAAAATAAACTGAACAAACACATAGACATGCAAACCCAGAAATGCTCCCCTGGGGGTTCTTGTATACAGGGACACGTGGTACTTTCCTTCCTGAAGCTACAGCCAGGCAGACCAGGCTACAACTGCCATTCTTCATATTATAACAATGAGAATCAATGCCATGTGCCAGCACGTGTTTTCATGCTTTGTGCTTTTGTGGGGTGTAGAATACAACGGGAAAAAGAATCCTTGAAGTTTCATTTAATAAGGACTAGATGGTAGATAAAAATTGGTTTAAGTAGCACACCATGGCATTGGACTGTGGCAATTGACAGGGCATGCAACGTCTAAGACTCGGCACAGGAGTCTTCAGCTAGTTTAAGCTGAGGTTAAGCTACTGGTATATACTTTAGAACCTAAACTCTATGACACCAACTCCCACGGGATTCACAACATAACCAAGGCTAACATACACGTACATACTTAAACACAGGGCTCATGGGAATGTATAGTCTAGTGGTTTGGTTGACCTGTTTGCTGCTTCCATCCCTGATTTTTTTCACCTTGTTTAAGTGGGCCAGGACAGCTACTAATGGTCCCACTTCCCTTTTAATGTAATCCTTATTTTATGCATCAGCCTTCAAGTGGCTCACCGAAAAGTTATTTCAAATCTACAAAATACAAATAAAACAAAAAATCCCCACTACATACACACACAAATCAAACAATCGTTTACAGTTCAATGGGAGAGAACTTCTTGGGCTCCATCAGTTAGATTTCCTTTCTTAAAATCCACACACTGAATTTAAAAGGACTTTCCCATTCCCCTAAGAGGAAATGTAAGATGTATAAGTCTTGAATAAAACATATTTTGGTGGCTGAATAATCTTATTGAGTAAGAGACATAATTTTTGTAAACTACACAAGAGTGACAGATGCACAAACGTTTTTTCAGTGTGCCTTTAAATAGATGTCTCTTTTGACCCGGTCAAGTAATGCCTGTAGGAAGAAGGTACACATTCTACAAGAGTGGCCTTCTGAGTAGCTCAGTCATGTTTCTGCCAGTGGGTCAAACACCTGCAACACCGTCCTCTTGTCTTTGTCACTGATTGTCATCCAGTGACTGAAGTTTTTTTGCCCACGGTCTGGTGGCAGCTCCACCTTGGCAGCTGAAGCACTGACTTGCGCTGGGTCTGTGTGTGCCTTGTCAGGGCTCCTGGTCCCTGAGTCCAAAGGGTCAGAGCTCTTGAAGAGCCAGGCGTTATTCAACAGTTTAGGATGGTGGAGAAGGCTCCAGAAGGGATCCTGATAATCCCCAAGAAGGGAGGCTGTCTCTGACTTCAGCACTTTGGTGCCATCAGTTTCAGGGCTTGTAGCAGGTGAAGTGCCAAGAAACTCCACTGGTGGAAAGAGAGTGCCCACGTCAGGCTGGGGTCCAGAGGGACAGCCGCTGCCGCCACCGCCACTGCTGCAAGTGAGACCCTGGAGAAGCTGGCTGTTGCTCTGCAGGACCTGCAGGTGGAAGGCTGCGGGGGCTGACTTCTTCCTCCTCGGGGGGACCTTGGGCACAAGAGAC
>JAQIFY010003337.1:0-12630 GCA_028533085.1 Varecia variegata | reverse complement strand
TACAGGCATGCGCCACCATGCCCGGCTAATTTTTTCTATATATATTTTTAGTTGGCCAGATCATCTTTTTCTATTTTTAGTAGAGACGGGGTCTCGCTCTTGCTCAGGCTGGTCTCGAACTCCTGAGCTCAAACAATCCGCCCGCCTCGGCCTCCCAAGTGCTAGGATTACAGGCGTGAGCCACCGCGCCCGGCCTGGTGTATCTCTTTTTATAGTTGTTTCGAGCAGTTGCTCTAGATATTACATTATACATGCAAAATTGATTACAGTCTACTCCTGTTATTATATTTTACCACTTCAAGTGAAATGTAGAAAACTTACCTTCTTTACATAGTTTACCCTCCCCATTCATAATATAATTGCTTTAAATATTTCCCCTACCTATTAGAGAACCATATCAAAGGATTTTATAATTTTTGCCTCTACCATCAAGCATAATTTTTTTTAAAAATCAAGAGGATAGTATATTATGCTTCACTATATTTTTACCCTTTCTATTATCTTTTTTTTCATGACTGATGTTTCAAGATTACTTTCTTTATTGTGAATGGTAAAGACAAATGAAAAGGAAAAAAAAAAAAAAGATTACTTTCTTTGTTATTTACTTTCTGTTTCTTTTTTTCTTTTTTTTTTTTTTTTTTGAGACAGAGTCTCACTCTGTTGCCCGGGCTAGAGTGAGTGCCGTGGCGTCAGCCTAGCTCACAGCAACCTCACACTCCTGGGCTTAAGCGATCCTCCTGCCTCAGCCTCCCGAGTAGCTGGGATTACAGGCATGCGCCACCATGCCCGGCTAATTTTTTTTACATATATATTTTAGTTGGCCAGATAATTTCTTTCTATTTTTAGTAGAGACGGGGTCTCGCTCTTGCTCAGCCTGGTCTCGAACTCCTGACCTCGAGCGATCCGCCCGCCTCGGCCTCCCAGAGTGCTGGGATTACAGGCGTGAGCCACCGCGCCCGGCCTACTTTCTGTTTCAAGAACATCATTTAGCCATTTTTTAAAGCTAGGTTAGCTGGCAAAAATTCTTAGTTTTCCTTCATTTGAAAATGTCTTTATTTAAATTTCCTTCCAGAAGGTTATTCTTACTGCATATAAAATTCCGAGTTAAATATTCTCTTAACACTTGAAAAATGTGCTACTTCCTTCTGGCCTCCATGGTTTCTCATGAGAAATCTGTCATTTGAATTGTTATTCCCCTATAGGTAACACATCTTTTTTATTTAGCTGCTTTCAAGATGTTTTCTTTGTCCTTAGTTGTCAGAAGTTTGATTATGATCTCCTTGTTGTGGATTTCTTTGGTTCATCTGTTAGGGGTTTCCTCAGCTTCTTGAATCTTTAGGTTTATGCCTGTTGCCAAATTTTGGAGAAATTCAGCCATAATTTTTTTTTGAAATTTTTCATTCTCATCCTCTCTTTTCCTTCTAACACTTTGATCACACAAATGTTAGATCTTTTGTTAATGTCCCACAAGTACCTGGGGCTTAGTTCTTCTCCCTGCCCCTGCAGGCCCTCGCTTGTCCAGATAGGGTAATTTCTATTGTTCTATCTTTATATTCACAGGTACAGACCCTCTGTATCTCCATTCTGCTATTTAGCCATCTAATTATTCGGTTATTAAGTATGGAATGTCTGCTTTCCCTAAGTACTAAGTTTGATAGTTGATACTCTGACATTTCACTTTGCCACTTCTTGTTTTGTGTGTGTGTGTGTGTGTGTGCGTGCGTGCAAAGGTACATCTTCATTCTTTCAAAAGCACATTTTGGCTTGTGATTATCTTTCAAAACAAATTTTAGAGGAATTTTTGTGAAACCATTAATAAGTAAAAAATTTGTGTTGTTTTTGAATATGAGTTCCATCGTGGAACCAATGCAGCGCAGATGACTCAAAATATCAATGAAGTGTTTGGGAAGGCTGTGGCTAATGAATGCTCAGTATGTAGATGGTTTGAGAAGTTCCGTTCTGGTAATTTTAATCTTGAAAATGAGCCACGTGGATGACCTGAGACCAAGGTGGATAATGATGAGCTGAAAGCTGTAGGGGAAGCAAATCCATCTCAAGCTACATATGAATTAGCAGCAAGGTTTGACATTACTATTTCAACAATATTAGACCATTTGAAACAAATAGGCAAGGTAAAGAAGCTGGATAGATGGGTACTGCATGAATTCAATCAGCATCAGAAGAGAAATTGTCTGAAAGCTTGCCTTTCTTTGCTGTCAACGATACACCATATTGTTACGTGTGATGAAAAATGGATTCTTTTTGACAATCATAAGCGTTCAGTACAATGGTTGGATAAAGATGAAGTGCTGAAACATAGTCCAAAACCGAGCGGTCATCAAAAAAAGCTAATGGTGTGTATTTGGTGGTCCAGCGCTGATATTATCTACTACAGCTTCATGAAACCTGGTCAGTTGGTTACAGTAGATGTCTACTGCCACCAATTGGATGAAATGATGAGGATGCTTGCAATTAAACAACCAAGATTGGTCAATAGAGACGAGCCAATCCTCTTGCAAGACAACATATCACAAAAACAACGCTGCTCAAACTACAGCAGGTGGACTTGGAAACTCTATCATCCACTGTATTCACCAGACCTTGCACCAACTGACTACCACTTCTTCCAGGCTTTGGACCACTTCTTGCAAGGAAAAATACTCAATTCTCAACAAGCTGTGGAAAATGCCTTTCACAATTTCATAGCCACTGGCTCTGCTGCTGGCATAAACAAGCTGTTAAGATGGCAAAACTCTGTCGATAGTTTAGGCACATACTTTGATTAATTGTACTGCTTCTTGTTTGAGATATAATAAACTACACTTTTGATTAGAAATCAGATATTTCATATTTAATGAACTACTAGTTTTAAATTTCAATTATTGTGTTTTTCAGTTTTAAAATTTCCATTTGGTTCTTATTTATATCTTATATTTCTTTGCTTAGATTTTCTACTCTTTCATTTGTTTTTAGCATGTTTATAATTTGCTCATTGAAGCATTTTTATAAGTACTTTAAAATCTTTGCCAGCTAACTACAACGTTTGTGTCATCTTGATGTTGGCAGCTGTTGCCTCATTCAAGATGACATTTTCCTTGGTTCTTGGTATGACACGTGATTTTTTATTGTGTCCTGAACATATTGGTTATTATTTTATGATTTTCTGGATCTTATTTAAATCTTGTAATTTAGCAGGCCTCCACTGGCAACTTGCTGGTGGAGGAAGGGAGGATACTGTCTTGTTACCCCTGGGTGGAGGTAGAAGTCCATACTCCCCACTCAGCCTCTGCTGACGTGGGGAGAGGTGCCTCATGACTGCTGGACAGGGGTAGAAATTTAGGCTCCTGATTCAGCCTCCATTGGCACCATGGGTACAGGGAGGGGTGCATTGTTGCTGCCAGCCGGATGGAAATCTAGACTTCCAGCTCAGCTTTTGCTGATGCTGCAGGAAGGCAGAATGGTGTCTCATTGTTGCTAGATACAGTGGAAGTATAAGCTCCACTGACTGCAGTTTTTGCTATGATATTTAGCTGTAGCAGTGTGAATATTGTTAAAAGATTTTCTATCTTGGCCGGGCGCAGTGGCTCACGCCTGTAATTCTAGCACTCTGGGAGGCCGAGGCGGGTGGATCGCTCCAGGTCAGGAGGATCGCTCGAGGTCAGGAGTTCGAGACTAGCCTTAGCAAGAGTGAGACCCTCGTCTCTACTAAAAATAGAAAGAAATTATCTGGCCAACTAAAAAAATATATAGAAAAAATTAGCCGGGCATGGTGGCACATGCCTGTAGTCCTAGCTACTCTGGAGGCTGAGGCAATAGGATCGCTTGAGCCCAGGAGTTTGAGGTTGCTGTGAGCTAGGCTGATGCCATGGCACTCTAGCCCAGGCAACAGAGTGACACTCTGTCTCAAAAAAAAAAAAAAAAGATTTTCTATCTTTCTAGGCTACCCCTTCTCCAGTCCTTTGGCTGAAGAGAGGATTTAGTGGGGGAGACTTTTTTATCTGCCATATAATAATCAACAATCAACTGGCAATTTCAAAGGACAAACTGTTGGGATTTTGAGTGGAATTAAATAGAGCGAAATGGAATAAATCCTTAAAATTCTGAGTCTTCCAATATATTAAAATGGTATAACCCTCCTTTTGTTTAGGTCTTTGATTGTTCTAATATTTAGTAGCTTTCAGCATAAATGTCTTGCATATCTTTCATTAGAATTTATTTATTTTGGATAAGATATAAATGCTATTATTTAAGATATTTCATTTTGTAATTATTTATTTTTTCCAATAATTTATTTTTTATGTCTAGACTGTATATTCAGGTCCTTGCTAAACTTACTTATTAATTCTGTAGATTCATTTGTATTTTCTTTGTATACAATTATGTGGTCTGCAAATAAGGAAAGTTTTGTTTCTTCTTTTCCAATACTTATACCCTTATTTCTTCTTATTGCCTTATTGCACACTGTTGAATATAAATTATCCAGTTTATTGTTGTATAAAAATAGTCATAAAAGACAACTCTATCTCATTCCTAATCTCGGGGAAAAACTTTCAATGTTTGCCAATAAATATGTTGTTTGCTATATTTTTTGTAGTAACTTTTTGTCAAATTAAGGAAATACTCTGTTATCACTAGTTAGTAAAGATTTTTTTTTTCAAATCGTGACTGGGTATAGAATTTTATCAACTTTGATCAAATTCTCCATCAATTGTGACAATTATGTTTTTATTTTTTAATTCAAATGTTAAATCAACTTTATGCTTTTGGAATAAGCTCAACTTGATTTAACATTTACCCTCTTTATATTTTGCTGGATTTGATTTGCTAATATTTTATTTAGGATTTTTGTATCTGTATTCATGAGAGAATTGACCCATAGGTTTCTTTTCTTTTAATGTTGTTTCCAGGTTTTGGTATCAAGGTTATGCTGGCCTCCTAGAATGAATTAGATGGTGTTTTCTCTTTTTATAACACCTGGAAGATTTTGTGTAATATAGATATTATTTATTTATTAAATGTGTGGGAAATTTTACAGATGAAGTGATCTGGGTCTAGATTTTTTTTGGTAAGAAATTTTTAAATAACAGATTTAAATTTTTATTTTATTAGGACTATTCAGATTATTATTAATTTCATTGTCTAGGTAAATTACATTTTTTGAGAATTTTTTAATATTTTAATTAAATTTCAAATTTATGGACATAATGTTGTTATAGTATCCTCTTAGTTTTATTTTATTTTATTTTATTTTATTTTATTTTTTTGAAATAGAGTCTCGCTCTGTTGCCCGGGCTAGAGTGAGTGCCGTGGCATCAGCCTAGCTCACAGCAACCTCGAACTCCTGGGCTCAAGCAATCCTTCTGCCTCAGCCTCCCAAGTAGCTGGGACTACAGGCATGCACCACCATGTATGGCTAATTTTTTCTATATATATTTTTGGTTGGCCAGATCATTTCTTTCTATTTTTAGTAGAGATGGGGTCTCGCTCTTGCTCAGGCTCATCTCGAATTCCCGACCTGGAGCTATCCACCCACCTCGGCCTCCCAGAGTGCTAGGATTACAGGCGTGAGCCACCGCGCCCGGCCATCTTCTTAGTTTTATAATCTTTGGTGCATCTTATTACCATTGTGATGTTTTTATTTATTTATTTTTAATTTTTAAATTTCAGAGTCTTATGGGGGTACAAACATTTTGATTACATATATTGCCTTTGTACCATCCAAGTGAGAGCTAGAGCATGCCCATCCCCCAGACAGTACACTTTGCACCCATTAGTTGTGAATTTACCCATCCCCTCCACCCCTCTCACTCTGCCCAGCACCCAGTGAATATTACTTCCATGTGTGCACATAAGTGTTGATCAGTTGGTACCAATTTGATGGTGAGTACATGTGGTGCTTGTTTTTCCGTTCTTGTAATACTTCACTTCGAAGAATGGGCTCTAGCTCCATCCAGGATAATACAAGAGGTGCCAGTTCACAATATTTTTTATGGCTAAGTAGTACTCCATGGTATACATATACCACATTTTATTAATGCATTCATGTGTTGATGGGCATTTGGTATATTTCCACATCTTTGCAATTGTGAATTGTGCTGCTATAAACATTCGAGTGCAGATGTCTTTATTATAGAATTACTTTTTTTCCTTTGGTTTCCTCCACATCTGACTGTGGTAGCTGGCTCCCAATGACCCTTACCAATCCTGAATAAGGTTGACCTGAGTAACCAATAGGATATTTGAAAATAACCACATGTACCTTCTGAGACTACTGAGGTTGTAAAATACATTGTGGCTTCCTCCTTGCACTCTTTTTGATTATTTCATATGGGGGGAGGCACTCAAACAGCCCTATGGAGAGATCCATATAGGGAAAAACTGAGGCGTCCTGCTAACAGCACAGACAACAGCCATGTGAATGAGTTATTGTGTAATCAGATCCTTCTTGCCATCAGTTGACTGCAGCCCCTAATGACAACTTAATTGCAACTCCATAAAAGAGCCAAGCCAGAACCTCCCAGCTATATGTTCCCAAATTTCTGACCCACAGAAACAGTGTGAAGTATTAAATTTTATTTTACTTTATTTTTTTTATGGAGACAGGGTCTCACTCTGTTGCCTGGGCTAGAGTGCAGTGGCGTCATTATAGCTCACTGCAACCTCAAACTCCTGGGCTCAAGCTATCCTCCTACCTCAGCCCTCTGAGGAGCTGGAACTGCAGGCATGCACTACCATGCCCACCTATTTTTTCTATTTTTTGTAGAGATGGGATCTTGCTTTTGCTCAGGCTGGTCTCAAACTTCTGACCTCAAGTGATCCTCCCGTCTTGGCCTCCTAAAGTGCTAGGACTGCAGGCATGAACATCTTTGTTATTCTTTTAATTTGCTAAATTCTAGGCCAATTTGTTACACAGCAATAGATAACTAATACAGATTTTGGTACATGGATATGAGATGCTGCCATAGCAAAAACCTGAAAAGTTGGAGTGGCTTAGATAGTGGAAGGAAGCTGGAAGAACTTTGAGGTAAGTGCCATTGAAAGCCTAAAAGTTCTTGGGGAGACCATTAGTAAATTCTGACAGCCTTTAAGAAGCCTGCCAGTGTGGACTTAATGAAACATGAGAAAGATGCTATTGAAAACTGGAAAAATGGGGATCCTAGTTATGTAGTGCCAGAAAGTTTAGCACCATTATTGTCTGCAGTAATGTGGAAGGTAGAAGATGTATCTAATGAAATGGGTGATCTGAGGAGATTTTTGGAATGTGTGATAAAAGTGCTTCCTGATTTCTTCTAGCTGATTTAGAATAAAATATGAGAGGTGAGAGATAAGCTATAGAAAGAACTGTTAAACAAGAAGGAGCAATAATTCTTGGGTCAAAAAATTTCCAGCGTCTCCAGATGGCGAGTAAAGCTAATACTAACAAATGGCAAGTGGGATTCCATCCAATAGCAGCAGGATATATATTCTTCTCAACCACATATGGAACATTTTCTAGGATAAATCATACGTTACACCACAAAATAAGTCTTAATAGATTTAAGAAGACTGAAATTGTATCAAGTATCTTTTCTAACCATATTGTTATGAAACTAGAAATCAATAACAAGGAATTTCAGAAAATTTACAACTGGCCAGGCATGGTGGCTCACTCCTCTAATCCTAATAGTTTGGGAGACCGAGATGGGAAGATCACTTGAGGCCAGGAGTTCAAAGCTAGCCTAAGCAACATGGCAAAATTCCATGTCTAAAAAAAAAAAAAAATTAGCCAGGCATGGTGGCACACACCAGTAGTCCCAGTTACTTGGGAGGATGAGTCAGAAGGATTGCTTGAGCCCAGGAATTTGAGGTTGCTGTGAGCTATGATGATGCCAGTACACTCTAGCCTACTGGGCAATAGAGCAAGACCCTGTCTCCATAAAAGAAAAAATAAAATAAAATAAAATTCACAACTATGT
This sequence comes from Varecia variegata, assembly GCA_028533085.1. Taxonomy (NCBI): domain Eukaryota; kingdom Metazoa; phylum Chordata; class Mammalia; order Primates; family Lemuridae; genus Varecia; species Varecia variegata. Next base: position 4,675 of record JAQIFY010003337.1, on the reverse strand, counting down.
GGAAATTAAACAGCATGCTCCTAAACAACCAACAGGTCAAAGAACAAATTAAACAGGAAATTAAAAAATATCTTGACACAAATGAAAATAGGCATACAACATATCAAAACCATGGGATGCAGCAAAAGCAGCTGTAAGAGGGAAGTTTATAGTAATAAAATGCCTACATCAAAAAAGAAGAAAGATCTCAAATAAACAGCCTAACATTGCACCTCAAGGAACTAGAAAGAGAAGAAAAACTAGGCCCAAAATTAGTATAATAAGGAAAAAATAAAGGTCAGAATGAAATAAATGAAATAGAGACTAGAAAAACAATAGAAACAAAACAAAACTAAGAGTTGTTTTTTTTTTTTTTTCTTGAAAAGATAAAATTGAAAAATCTTTAGGAAGACTAAGAAAGAAGACTTGGCTGGGCATGGTGGCTAATGCCTATAATCCCAGCACTTTTGGAGACCAAGGTGAGAGGATTGCTTGAGCCCAGAAATTCAAGACCAGCCTGGACAACATAGCAAGATTCCATCTCTACAAAAAATAAGAAAGATTAGCCAGGTTTGGTGACATGCATCTGTACTCCCAGCCACTTGGGAGGCTTAGGTGGGAGAATCACTTGAGTCTCGGAGTTCAAGGCTGCAGTGAACTATGATCACACCATTGCACTACAGCCTGGGCAACAGAGTGAGACATCATCTCTTAAAAAAAAAAAAAGAAATGACTCAAAATCAGATATGAAAGAGGGGACATTACAATTGATACCACAAAAATGAAAAAGTTCGTAAAAAAAATGCTATAAACAGTTATACACCACCAAATTGGATAATCTAGAAGAAATAGATAAATTCCTAGATGCATACAACCTACTAAGACTGACTCATGAAGAAATAGAAAATCTGAACAGATCCATTTTAAGTAAGGGCATTGAATCAGTAATATAATGTCCCATCAAAGAAAAGCCCAAGACCTGAAGTCTTCACTGCTGAATTCTACCAAACACTTCAAGAAGAATTAATGACAATTCTTCTCAAACTTTTCCAAAACATTGAAGAGGAGAAAATACTTCCAAACTCATTTTATGAGGTCAGCATTACCTTACTACTAAAGGCAAAGACATTACAAAAAAGAAAAAAAAAGAAAGAAAGTTATAGGCTAATATCTCTGATGAACATAGATGAAAAACTCCTCGGTGAAATACTAGCAAACCAAATGCAGTTGCACATTAAAAGGATGATTCATCATGATCAAGTTGGATTTATCCCAAGGATGCAAGGATGGTTCAACATACACAAATCAATAAAGGTGACATACCACATTAACAGAATGAGGACAAAAATCATGTCATCATCTCAACAGGTACAGAAGAAGCATTTGACAAAATTCAACATCACTTCATGATAAAAATCTCAACAAATTAGATATAGAGGGAATGTGCCTCAACACAGTAAAGACCATTTATGACAAGCCCACAGCTAACATCTCATAGTTCATAGTGAAAAGTTGAAAGCTCTTCCTGTAAGATTAGGAAAATGACAAGGATGCCCACTCTTGCCATTTTTTTTTTTAAGAGATGGAGGTCTTGCTTTGTTGCCCAGGCTGGAGTGTAGTGGATATTCACAGATGTAATCATAGCACAGTGCCGGACTGAAACTCCTGTCCTCTAGCAATACTTCTGCCTCAGCCTCCTGAGTAGCTGGGACTACAGGTGCTGGCCACTGCACCCTTGCCACTTATGATCACCATAGTACCTAAATTCCTATCTAGAGCAATAAGCCAAGAGAAAGAAAGAAAAAAAGGCATCCAAACCAGAAATGAAGAAGTTAAATTGTCTTTGTTTGCAAATGATCTTATATATTAAAAAACCCTAAAGATTCCACTGAAAAACTGTTAGAACCACTAAAAACATTCAGTATAGTTGCAAGATACAAAGTTAACATACAAAAATCAATAGCATTTCTATATAGCAACAATGAGCTATCCAAAAAAGAAATACTTAGGAATAAATTTAACCAAAGAGGTAAAAGATACCTACATTGAAAATTATAAAACATTAATGAAAGAAATTAAAGAAGACATAAATGGAAAGATATATGTGTTCATGGAATGGAAGAATTAATTTTGTTAAAATGTCCATACTACCCAAAGTGATCTATTTATTTAATGCAATACCCATCAAAATGCCAATGACATTATTCACAGACATAAAAAGAACAATCCTAAAATTCACATAAAACCACAAAAGAGCCTGGACAAGGTGGCTCATGCCTGTAATCCTAGCACTCTGAGAGGCTGAGGCTGGAGGATTGCTTGAGGACAGGAGTTCAAGAACAGCCTGAGCAAGAGCAAGACCCCATCACTACCAAAACTAGAAAAAATTAGCTGGGTGTGGTGGCACATGCCTGTAGTCCTAGCTACTTGAAAGGCTGAGGCAGGAGGATCACTTGGGCCCAGGAATTTGAGGTTGCAGTGAGATATGATGATGACACTGCAGTCTAGCCCAGGCAACAGAGCAAGAGTCTGTTTCAAAAAACAAACAAATAAACAAACAAGAAACCAACAACAACACAAAACCTACAAAATACACTGAATAGCCAAAGTCATCATGAGCAAAAAAAAAAAAAAAAAAAAAAAAAAAGCTGGAGGCATCACACTATCTGACTTCAAAATATACTACAAAGCTATAGTAATCAAAACAGCATAGTACTGACATAAAAACAAACACATTGACCAATGGAACAGAATAGAGAGCCCAGAAATACATCCACACATTTACAGCCAACTGATTTTTGATGAAAGTGCCAAGAACACACAATGGGAAAAGGACAGCCTCTTCAATAAATGGTGTTGGTATGACTGGGTATGTACATGCAAAAGAATGATATTAGACCCCTATCTCACACCATACACAAAAATCAACTCATGATAAATTAAAGACTTAAACGTAAGACCTGAAACTGTAAAACTATTAGAAGAAAACACAGGAGAAAAACTTCATGACATTGGTATGGGAAATGAGTTTTTGCATATGATCCAAAAGCAAAAGCAGACAAATAGGATCACATCAATCTAAAAGGCTTCCACACAGCTAAGGAAACAATTCACAGAATGAAGCAACAATCTATGTAATGGAAGAAAATATTTGCAAAACAGACTTCTGTAAGGGGTTAATATCCAAAATATATAAGGAACTCAAATTAATAGCAAGAAAACAAATGACACAATTAAAAAATGGGCAAAAGACTTGAATGGACATTTCTCAAAAGAAGACATAAAAATTAACAACAGGTTTATGAAAAGTGGTCAACATTTACTAATCATTAGGGACATGCAAATTAACACATTGACTGCCATGTGAGTTGTATTTAACTCAGGCTAGTTTTGAGCCCGGGGCTGCATAAAAAAACCCTACAGTTGGTTTGTGAAAATCTTTCTTTTTTTTTTTTTTTTTATTTTAGGGGCCATGCTAATCTTCTCTGTATCGTTCCAATTTTAGTATATGTGCTGCCGAAGCGAGCACTGAAAATCTTTCTTATTGATATTCTTATTGTTACAATTAATATTGACAATTTAATTCTAAAAATGTGGATTCTGTTGTATATAACTCCTGCACAGAAAACAATAAAAAATAACAAATTAGAAAGGATCATTTTGTTTTATTAAAACACCATGGCCCCAGGGAAAAAAATTTTTTTTCTAATGTGGCAGTTAAGGTGTTAAAACCACATTGAGATATCACCTCACACCTGTTAGAATGGCAATAATCAAAAAGGCCAAAGCTAACAAGTGTGGCAAGGATATGAAGAAAAGGAAACCTTTGCACACTGTTGGTGGGAATGTAAATTAGTACAACAATTATGGAAAAAATTGTGGAGCTGCCTCAAAAAATTAAAAATAGAACAACTATGCATGATCCAGTAGTCCCACCACTGGATATATATCCAAAAGAAATAAAATCCATTTGTTGAAGAGATATCTGCACTCTCATGTTCATTGTTGCATTAACAATACCTGAGATAGGAATCTGTCCATCAATGGATGAATGGATAAAGAAAGTGTGATAGGCTGGGCGCGGTGGCTCACACCTGTAATCCTAGCACTCTGGGAGGCCGAGGCAGGTGGATCGCTCAAGGTCAGGAGTTCTAGACCAGCCTGAGCAAGAGCAAGACTCTCGTCTCTACTAAAAAGTAGAAACAAATTATCTGGCCAACTAAAAATATATATAGAAAAAATTAGCTGGGCATGGTGGCGCATGCCTGTAGTCCCAGCTACTCGGGAGGCTGAGGCAGTTGGATTGCTTGAGCCCAGGAGTGTGAGGTTGCTGTGAGCTAGGCTGACGCTACGGCACTCACTCTAGCCCGGGCGACAGAGTAAGACTCTGTCTCAAAAAAAAAAAGTGTGATATATATACACAATAGAATACTATTCAGCCTTTAAAAAGAAGGAAATCCTAGGCCGGGAGCGGTGGCTCACGCCTGTAATCCTAGCACTCTGGGAGGCCGAGGCGGGTGGATCGCTCGAGGTCAGGAGTTCGAGACCAGCCTGAGCAAGAGCGAGACCCCGTCTCTACTAAAAAAAAAATAAAAAGAAATTATCTGGCCAACTAAAATATATATAGAAAAAATTAGCCGGGCATGGTGGCGCATGCCTGTAGTCCCAGCTACTCGGGAGGCTGAGGCAGGAGGAT
>JAQIFY010003336.1:0-12631 GCA_028533085.1 Varecia variegata | reverse complement strand
CGGGGTCTTCTCTGGTTCCATACAAAGCGTAAGATTATTTTTTCTATATCTGTGAAAAATGATGTTGGTTGTCAGTTTATAATTAAATCTTAGATTAGAACAGAGGAGAGGAAAATGACTTGATAGCAGCATGAGCTTTGTTGCTTGCCAAATCAGTGCTAAAAAGATTAATATGAGTCTAATCTTCTCAAAAGGAAGCAATGAAAAACTAAAGATTAGTATGTCCATGAACCTAATACAAAAATGGCCACACACAAACACGAATTTATCACAGACAAGACTCTTTGCCTTGACACAATAGGAAATAATTACCTTTTTAAAACAAAGTAGAAGTCCTCTTCATCTCCACCCCTAACACCCAACACTAATACCTGTTTTTTTAATGCATGCATGTACCTATTTGGTAAAATAAGAGAGTATCCAAAAACAAATGTTGAGCCATGCAGTATAAGAGCTGCAGGCACCCTTAGGGTCTATTGGTTTTAAAACACTGATCTGTAGACCAGTGTCAGTCTGCAAAGTGTTCACCAGTCTATAGTTAAATGATAGTTTAAAACACACACAAAGAAAGTCAAGTTAAATGCATTCGATGTAAACAACTGTTCCTTTATACTGAGATTATTTCCTTTGCATCTTTTTCATGATAGAATATCCTACTTTTATGAGATAGTGGTGATTATAAATGGTAGAAGTTTTCCTCTTTAAATAATAGCCTAATTTGGCAATATAGAAAGTTAATGCCCCCTCCCCTTTTTTTGCATGATTTCTAAAATCCTAATACCAGAGAACAACTGATCTAGTTTAATCTCCTTATTTCACAGTTGAGAAAAATAAGGCTACCCAAGATTCACTACCAGGAAATCATACAATTAAAACTAGATCACCCATGTTCCCATTCCAGAGCTCTGAATAAAGCAAAAAATTACCCACTCTTTTTCCTAAATAACAAGTTTCTATTTTTAAAGTAACCTTAACTTTGTCAATTCTAGTTTTCTTCTTTTTATCAGATTTATACTGCCTATATTTTGATATGCCAAGGCTGCATTGGGTTACCTTCATTATGCAGTTAAATTAGTTTGTCAAGCACTTTTTAATTATTGATTTGTCTCTTATTTTATTAAAGTGAATTAAAGGTACATATGTCTTGTCAAAAATTTAAGGCCTTTTGTTGTCCTTGTTCTAAGACTAAGTCATCTCCCCACTGGTATCATTTAATAAAGACATTGATTGCATTCTACTTGGCTGCCTCCTGGTGCTGGAAAAACGATTTCATTTTCTGGTGACGTTTATGCTGACAAGTTAGATGGAACAGTTACTGGTATAATGTGTTTAATTACATGTTACATTCATTTATTTTATTTTACTATTTATCAAGCAGGATTTTAGCATTCTCAGAAATTATTAACTGACCCAAAGAACTATCTAGGCAGTTTGCTTTCTCTGTTGGAATTAGAATATCAAACAAAATGGAAAATTTTAATCCATGTATGATGGGCTCTAATTCACGCTCTATAAACAAGTTAGTATGGTCATATTATTTTATATTTATATAATTTATATAATAAACATGTGTTTCGTTTTCATTTTCACTGTATCTTTTACATACATTGTCAGACTTTGTTTTCTGATAACACTGTGAGGATATATTTGCTTTTACTCCCATTTTGTGGATGACATAACTGAACCTCAGATATCATAAGAAATGTGCACAAAGCCACAAACCTAGCTAGTAAGTGGCAGAGTCAGGTCATCATAACTCCAAGTCTTGCATTTGTTTCATATCTCAGCTCCACACTAATGCTTCTCTTTGCAAATTGTACTTAAAAATGGCTTCTCCCTTCTTTCCCTGTTAGTGATATAATTCTTAGTAAAATATCCTGTCTCCACTTTAAAATCCTAGAAATGTTTTCAAATTGTTGAATTTTTTTAGTGATTCCACCTGTTTGGCTAACCTGCATCAAACACCATGATAAGAGGGGAAGGGAGAGAGTAAATAGTATTGTTATAGTGTTTAAGCTTGAATTAAGTATAAACTCATAAACTAAATTAAATATGATTAAATGACCATTTTATAGCTTAATACCATACAGGAGCATATTAATTATGTCAGCAGGACATAGAGCTGAAATTCAGGTTAGAAAAGCCTATTTTTATTTTAGACCCATGGAAATTGCTTCCCAAACTCTATAACTGCCTTCCTCAAGGATGTATTACTTAATCAATAGTTCTGTGATGATTGGTTAAATCATTTGGGGTGCAAGGCTATGGTCCCAACCTCACACCATATCCTAAAATAAATTCCATATATATAAAAAAGAAAAAGCTAATAAAATGAATCAACCTAAGAAAGAAAACAAAGCATAAGTGACCATTGTCTGATCTTGGGGTAGGGCTGGGCTTGCTAAGCATGAAAGTTTAGGAAAAAACCACAGGTAAATTTTGCTACATATGTACTAGTTATCAAATTCTGTAATCCAAAAACAGGTATAAACAAAATTAAAAAGCAAATGATGTCCTCTGGGAAATAGTTAAAATATATGTAACATCCAAATATTTTGTGTAACAGTTCATAAATTATGGGTATCAAGATAAATTTCTAATTTAATATTAAAGTATAACTAAGTTCATCATTGTGCCTTGAAGTGTATTTGAAAATTGCCATTGACTAGTCTCATTGGTAAAATGGGAAATGATTAAAAGTAGATAGATTGCTAGTAAATGGAAAGTAGTACAAACCCTAAGATAGCCCACACCAGCCTACCATGTTGCAAATTCTTGGTGTTGAAATGTTATACTCTACATATTAATGAAATATAAGGGAGGCAAATACACTATATCATAATATAAAAAGGACTAAGAATCCGTGGGATGGTGATAAACATGATTGTTCATACAGTAGAAGAGCTTCTATCAGTAGCTGAGCAGTTAACTTACTGGCAAATAAGATTGTGTATGTAAAGAAAACACAAGTTAATTATTTGTTACAATGTCATTGTTTTTCAAAATAAAATTTCAAAATAAAGCAGTCTTGGCAATATTTAATTACAATAAATGACTAAAATTGTAACTACATTGAATTTTAAAATATGAGACATAAAATATAAAAGAATATGTCACTGCTACCTTAATAAACCATTAGTCACCTGAAACACCTGGAGACAGGATTGTAAAGCTTGATAGTTTATCACTGGGTCCAGAACTACGAATTGGAGTCATTGTCGTACACATAGAAAAATCTACACACACGGTGTATGTGTAGTTTTGGTATACTGCAGTGTATGAAGAAAGAACAGTAAGAAAGGGGATTCTCAGTATTTTACCTTTCTTCATTCAGTTCCACATTGCTGCCTTCTTATCTGTTCTGAGGCCAAGCAGGATTTAACAGAAGATTGTAGGCATTAGGATATCATCAGATGCTAACAGAAATTTATTGAAAGAAAATATGGTTCTAGTGGTATAAAATTCACAAAATTAATAACGAGGGATTTATCCTCAACTGTTAAGGAACAGAGAAGTGGGAGAGATACCCAGAAAGAAATATCATGAAATGCTTCAATTATGAGCTAGCTTGTACTGGAAGTTCATTAAAGAAATAGAGGGAAAATGTTCACCGTGACCTTTGTCAACAACTTCTTTCAAGATTAAAATATAGAAAATGGGCCAGATTTCACTGTGTGGTTATTTAAAAGGCAATTTCTACGTTGAGGACATATATATTTGAAGCTGGTGTATTTTCTTTGACAATGTAAATGAAAAAGGTTTTTTAATAAAATATTTGAACCATTTCATTGATTATAATAAATTAACTCCATTATTTCCATTTGAGGCAGATTGATGGATTATACCAGGATCAAAGAAACTTTTCTTGGCAGTTATGACTTATACTCTCTAATTTATGATTTGTGTCTATATATGTATATACATATGTATATGGATTTACAGATAACCTGCCATGTGACTCATCACATGGGGAACACATCACATGGGGAATATAATTTGTTCCCACTACACACTTATAAATTAGGAAGCCATTTTTCTTCTGGCACATGGGAGGAACTAGAGATAGCATGTGAATATAGTGAGTGTAGCAGCTAGGCAGTAGCAAAGAAAAAAGTGGCCTTCACTTCTATTTACCTTCCATTTAATTTTCCTTCTCCAATTATACACTATTGCTTTTTATGTATTTCCTCAAAATTTCCTAGAATATTTTGGGTCCATAAGAAGGAGAAAGATTTGTGTGATTATTCATCTCATAGAAGGATAGAGTGTAAGTTATTCTTGTAAACTTGCTTCAGGTATCTAACAATTGATTACATACATAAGGAATTTAGTTAGCCCACTTTATTCAAAGAGAATTCTGTGGCAGAAAATGAGCTACATCTGCATTTTAAAATACATTTACCATTCCTCACTTACTATAAATGACATTTGTTTCAGTTCCTTTGTTTAAGACCGGCATGGGAGGGTGATATTTATATATACAATTTGCAGAATTAGTAGGTAGCTTCAACTTAGCGATTGGTACTGTTCAGTCATTTCCCAAGGTTAAGTTTGAAGTGGTTCAGGTCATTTTATGATTTCCTTGACCACAACCAAGTTGGCTGTCAAGGGCTAAGATACTTGCTAATTTGACCATTTGACCAGGTTGTTCTTTAAAAAACTTATTTTAATTCTTTTCCCTATTTCCCAAGCCCTGTGTATTTCCAGTTGGATAAAAATAAATTGAAAAGAAAAGGCTACTCAGTATTCTGAAGCAAGCCAGTTATGTTTGCATCACTTAGACAGCTTTATTGGACTCAGAAAGGGAAACTGTCAGATTCATGAGAGTCAGCTAAAAACCATTTGTTTCTTTCCAAAGACAATGGGAATAAACGATTCTGGTGCATGTGTCATGAATGTTGAGAAGCTCATCTTATGGTAAAAAGAAAATTCACTGGATGACTCTAGAGAGATATGAGAAACCTAAGGATTCAGTTTGACCTAAAATATGCCAGGTCAAATCAGTGAGGTATTTTAAAATCTATATCTACACACATGTACATGTATATGTGTGTGTGTGTGTGTATAAGGAATATCATATTTTAATATATTCTTTAAGGTAAAATTGTCAGTGTCACATGGTCACAAAATTCTTTCCCATAAAAGAAGGAGATAAAACTAGAAGTTATTTAATTGAAATATGTATACTGTATGTGTGTGTATATATATAGACACAAATGTATTTTAATTTGTACTTATTATATTTCCATTTATAATTTATAAAAGTTAATCTTATGTAAAAGACCATCATGAGTTTACAGAATCATCAACAATGCCCTAAGTATATTGTTTCTTCTAATCTTTTATTCCATTAAAATTATAAGCTCTTCAAGCTAACAGTTCATACCAGCTACCACATTTTTATCTGTTAGTGCAGTGCTGAGTATAGACAAGTCAGTACTTAATGGGTTTAATCAAGTATATTGAACTTCACCTACGTAGTTTAAGCAATGTGGCCCTCCATTATCGTAAAGTTACAGTGATTTCCCAACACATTCATTTGATATTTCCATCCCTGACAGCTCACAAATCCCCTAACACTTTGACAGCATTATACTCTGTTAAGAAAGGAAAGCAAGAGATATCTTTTATATTTCAAATATATTAGGTTGACACGTGAGCTGTGGCCAAACTTGATTAAAGGTGAGGGGAAGCGAATGTAGAAAAAAAGAATTAACAAGCAGGAAATTAAGTGCCTTGAGAGGATGAGGTCAGGGCAGGTAGCAGGTGGGAGGAAAAGAGCCTAGCCATAAGGTAAGGAAGGCAGTGCTGAGTTTCTCCCTTATCCTATTTTTTAGAATTTCCCCTTATAATAGTCAGCCACCCTCAATCTAAGTTATCATCCCATAAGGTGGTTTTTTTGAGGATTAAATTAGCATATGTATATATATATATATCTTTCTCTGAGCATAAAAATTGATAATACATGGTTTATAAAAATAACTGTTTTATCATGATATATGGTTTAAATTGCTTTTATTCCATATATATGTATGGAATAGATATATAAATGCATATATACATACATGTGTCTATGTGCGTATGTGAATATTTGCCAAAGGCATAATTCTACACAGTCCAGTCACCTGAGCAAGCATTTATGGAAAGCTTGCTCCAGAGATATTTCTTCCTTTACATCATGCTCCTTGCCCCTTTATTGAAGCAATGTCTATTTTTCCTTCTTTCTTTATCTCCTGGAATGTTCTAGTTCTTATGAAATATTAATCTTCTCATCACTGAAGCTGAAACCTTTGCATATACCAACTGCTGTTTTCAGTTCTGATTTGAACCAGATCTTGGTGGCAGGGTGGGGAAGGGAGACTTCTTGAAATCATGTGGATATTAATAGCAACTTAATGCTTTGCCTTTTACCCTGCTTTCTATGGACTGTACGTTCATCCTCTTATCCTTGAATTATCTGTAACTTTTTCAGCCATGAAGTAATATGAATATATGGTCTCTTATTTCCTTTCTTGACTTAAGTACTTTTTAAAGGTTACCTACTTTTAAAAAGACTAGACCAAGTATAATAAAAGTATACACCTTTTTATCAGCATTCTTCAACTCTGCCTCTTCCAGGCTACTTCTGGAAACGACATGTTGTAAAAAGACAAATCTATTTAAATATTGGAATCATTGTGAATACACTTATCATGGGGTCCTAAAATACTGTTTCATACTCATTGTGGAGTTTAGTAGGGAAAGTGGATACTTGTGTCATAAAATCTTTTCTTAACAGGCACATTGAAAGACTTGGATCATACATGAAAAAAATGTATAGAGGCATAAATAAAGCATATAATCAGATAGCTAATGTATAATATCCATACATCTTAGTAATATTGTGATGCTGTATGATTATTAAGCATATTCATTTGTATTTGACCCATCTTAACCTCTGCTGAGATTATGCTAAACAATGATTTTTGAAATTAGAGACTTTTAGGTGGTATGTTTGACAAAAAAAAAAAAATCAAGATTATTATACCTGTGAAGGGTCATGCAATGCTTTTAAGATGCTATGGATCAGGAACACCAAAGCTTATATACTTGTGATACATTAAAAGCATCCTTGCCAGGAATTATATCATTTGGAAGAATTATTTTAATCCCTGTGATCCTGTTTCTATGACTCTATTACCAATTATCTAGACTATGTTTTCAAAACATGCTCTGGATTTTGGTTTATGGCATCTCCCTAATTCTAATCACAATGTCTCCTAGTGACCTCCTATTATCTCCCCCATGGCCTCTTGGTATTTGCCATTGCCAGTGTCTTTGGGCAATGAGTTGTATCTACTGTCATCATATTGAAATTTGGCACTGCTCTTAACCAATCCTTTATCATTCTAGCAGTATCTTTATTGGTGCTTTTGCCTAAATTAATAGCTGAACTCGATATTTACATGTTTTATCTAATCAGTTATAAAGAAAGTACTTTTTCAGTATAGTAAAAAAAATGTTATCAGTCATAGTATAGATACCATATGACAATGTCTACAGAGTTCAATTCAAATTCTTTAACATATTAAACATATTAATAGTATAAACTCAAGTTAGATTGAAAGCTACTCATTCAGCAAGCATTTTTTGGTCAACTCTTAAGATTGTCTATGGGAAGTTTCTAATAACAATGATAATGAGAATGGTGATGATAATGATAGTTCACATTTGTTGAGCTCATATTATATGTCAGACTGTGTTCTAGCACTTTATATAAGTTAATTTATTTAATCCTTACAACAACCTTGTGGGGTAAGAAGCATCCCATTTTACAAGTGAAAATACTGAGGCACCAAGCACTTAAGTGACATGCCCAAAGTGACAAAGCTAGGAAGTGTCAGAGCCAAAATTTGACCCCTGCTTTTTTTCGTGCGTCAAATCAAGATAGTAAGATTTTTCTTACCTTCTGCCCAGTATATGATTAATAATCTTTAAGGAACTACACAAAAAAATAATATTTTCTTTAAGTGCTGCTTATCAGTCTTGATCCATATATACAGAGGACTAAGCAGTGTACAGCGATGATTTTCCTACTGAAATTTCTGTTTTATTTTATAAAAGGAATAACGTTGCCACAAGAATGAATCATCATGGAGCTGACAAAGTTCTAGTATTTTTCTCTGTAAATATTCTTTAAATCCATCCATCCACCCATCTAGAACTTACTGTGTGACCAACACTGTAATAGGTGATAAGAATATAATAGTAAACAAGACAAGGTCCCTTTTTCAAAATATTAATTGAACTCAGGAAGAGAATAGAAACCCATTTATCCTTGTTGATTATATATTCACCTGCCTGAAGGCAGATTAACTCTGAAGGAGTCAACCAGTTCTGCAATTCAGATTGTAAGAATAAATTTTACTTCAAAATAGAATTTAATTTGTTTCAGTCTGTTTTCAGATTAGTTTGGATCTAATTAATGCATTAGTTGCTATTAGATAAGGAGTACTTTTCTCTGTTAGCCACTTTTGCCAAAAGGGAATGATTAACAAAATCCTATATAAATTTAAAGTGCAGAATAGTCTATTTTCCGTGGCAATATATATTTAGGGAGGAATGTATAGAATTTCTGGGTGTTTCAAGATAATAAAATATTCTAACAAATGTTCTTACAAAAAATATCTTTTGAGTAGGATGCTCATTCTGTTGGCCCAGAATTAAGTGGACTATTATGTAAGCCTTTGCATTATTTTAATTTTTATCATATTTATTTTTTTAAACATTAAGGCAGTGAAAGAATATTTTTAATATCCCTGTTCCAATAATGTAGCACAGTGATCAATTCTTTTTGTCATCATTTTAAGGATTTTTCTTTCCCAGTCTCTGTCGAGAGCTAATGTTTACAGAATTATATGGTCTTTATTTGCATTTATTATGCTTAATATTTTTAAAGCATGATACCCTTTCTGTGTTGCTATGTTTTCTTCATAATTATTTCTAATTATTATATAATCTTGACTCAAACTGATATGCCAAACTTCATCAAATCAATCTCCTACTATAGAGCACAAAGACCTCAACCCTCTTTCACTATTAAAAATAACTTTATAATTTCTGTCTTTAATTATGTGTCTCCTTCCTTGATTTGATTATTTCATTAGATATGCTAAGATCTATAAACATTTTTTGTGCTCTTACATTTTCCAGAAAAATTGTTTTCCAGAAAGATTGTATCAATGTACACAATCATCAGGAAAAAATAAGTATATGAGTTTCATCACAGCCTCAAAAACAGTAGTTTTCATCTATTTTGTTTATGTTACCCTGACTTCCAAAGAGGGATTGAGACAGCTGGTCATAAAAACAAACGAATGCGCAAATTCAATGAAATGTAAAAATAGAAATGAGACATTTTTAAAAATTGTGCCAATAAATATACAATGATAACCTTTTTTGTTGTAATTTAAATTCCTATGACTCTGAAGGAAAAACAATATTTTCCCATTTTTTAATTAACTTTATCACTTCTTTTGTGAATTGACTCCATATGTCCTTTGTCCATTTATTGACTGAGAACAATATTTTGCTCTTTATGTTGTTTCAATTTTTTATATAATACATATTTGCTGCAAATGTTTACTTTCTATTTTAATTATAGTTATATGATTATAATTTTCAAAAATCCTATGAAGAATTTTAACTGATTTGATGTATTTGTATTTGCAAATAGTAATGCACTTTAAACTTAATTTTTAAGTGAAATACTTGTTGATTTGGAATCATAGATGCTAATTGAGTCTATCAGACTGATATATACTAACTGCATTCTGTTCTTAGGAACATTTATCATTTTCCCTTTAATGATTTTAGCAGAAGTCTCTTCTTAATTAGTATAGCTGTTAGTGGTTTTTTTAGACATGCCACACTTGCTTTCATTTCTGTTATAGGAAAATTTCCCATTTAAAAAATTTATTTTCTACTTTGTTTTTTCAGTATTGTATCTTCTCTGGTTTTGTTCATTCTGGAATTTCACAAACACTGTTTTTATGTGGTTATGATAATGATGAGACACTGACTTATGGAATTCACATAGACACATAGAAACTATTTTATGGTACTGACATAGCAAGAAAACAGTTCTGGGCCATGGTTGAAACCGGGAGCTACTGAGGTTCAACAGCTTCTATTCCACAGAGTGCCATTTTGTCCCAAATGATTAATGACATTCTCCTGCCCTATTCTCCACAGATTATAAGAACACTATTGCAATCTAGAGCTTCTGTAGATACCCGCTTCATTAAGCATGATCCCAAAATGTCATTTAATTTATTTCTTAGATTGAATGTCTCATTAAACTCTGATGAGGCTAGGAGCTACTTTGAGCTGGACTTGTTATGAAGCACTCTTATCTTAAAATTTTGTTCTGTCCCTGTTTGCAAAGGAAATGGACAAGACAGTGAAATCAATGCACAGTGCACTTTATCTTTGACAAACTGAAATATTGTTTGGCTAAAATAGGCCCATGGGGTACAGAGATTAAAATCACACATAAAGTGGATCAACATAAAGAGTGAATCTACAAACTTATGCAGTCTTTTGTGTAATTTTATTTTGTTTAAACTCATTTTGCCTTATTTGGATAAACAAAATATATCTATTTAATTCGGATATTGACCTCCCCCTACCCCCATTTGTAAAGAAATGTTTTCATTTTTTCAGTTGTACAAGATGAGGTGAGGGTACAGGCAATGTTCTACCTATTTTTAGTAAAAGGGATATCTCAATAGTCATTTTTCTCACCTTATGGAACAGATGTGTACCCCCCAAAAAACAAAACAAAACCAAAAAAACCATAATAATTGTATTATTATGTAAATATAATTATTATGTAAATATAAATGTAAATAATAATTGTATTTCCCCTTTAGTTTCCATTGTAGAATCAGGGGCATAGTCATAGGTTGGTGTGGGTGGGAGGTGGAGAAAAGGAAGTGAACCCTTTAGCAGACCAAAGTGAAAACACTTTGCGAACAAGGAATTAAGATGTTGGCCAGCCCGGGATCATTCTGGCCATTGGAGTACAATTTTTGGATGCGTCCTTAGAGTTGGGATCACCATCTCACAACTGATTTTTCTTTCCTGATGCCCATATCCTGCCACTCTGCCACACTGTATACTCAGAACATGAGTCCCACCCCTGTGTATGCTTTCCCTGACTCCACACCAGAATATGCAGAACCCTTCTTCTCTTCTTTGGTCTTACCTCTGAGTCTTTATTCAGCATATTAGAGAGCTGCTCTGCAGTCTACTGCTTTGTAAATCAGTAGTGTTATCTTGCATATTGTGTACTATTGCCTAAAATGTCTTGGGTTTAGTTTGAAGCTCCTCACTTTGTAAACTGTGTTGATTTGCTAGCTAATCAAATCTGAAATTTTGAAAACTTGCCCTGTGTACAGGGATAGTGGCAGTATTTTAGTATGAAAAATAAATTTAACTTTAAAAAATAACAAAACAGAGACCCATAAATAAATAGAACAATTGGCCTAAAGAATCATCAGTCAACCTACATATCTGATAACAGGGAAAGAAAAAAAAACCGGAGACCATTTCAATATGTATTTTAGTAGTATCTTGGGATCTACTTTTCCATGGAATGAAAAATTTTAGTTTTAAAATCTTTAGGCATTATTAATGTGATTTTAGATAATATGATATACTCTTCTTTATTCTGTCTTCCAATGAATAAAAAATATCCCTTCAGTATCTAAAATGCCACTTGAATTAACACTGTGAAATATCATTAGGAGTAGATAGAACTGTCAGAAAATGAGTGGGCAGTGAGACAGTTATTTCATGAATATGTGAAGTGTATGTTATCAGTATGTATTTCAGGGCATGTAAAAGTAAGTAATGATTTTCAGTCTCCATTTTGTGTGTTATTTGAAAAAAAGATATGTTAGAACCTTTGGTTTGTATTTTTACCTAAATCATCAGCTGCAAGGTTAGGGATGCCTGATTGTGGTTTTGCCTTGCTTAAATAGCTTAGGTTATTTTTGTTATATTAATTTTAAGGTGGCCTCAATCAAGATCCTGTTTTTCCCTTTCTCACTTAAAAAAAAAGCTATGCGGTATTGAATATTCAATATTGTTCAATATCAAAATTGAACTACAAACTTCAATTTTTCAGATTGTAGTTATTAAAGATGAAAGCAATGTTGGGTAGGTGGGGTAATTCACAGGATTTAGAATCATAGAAGCACGTGACTTTGAGTCCTTCCTCTGCAAGTAACTAGTTTCGTGAGATTAGGCATGTTATAACTTCTCATGACATTAGTCTCCTCCTGTAAAATAACTGTAGTGTCAAATTTGCTTCATTGAGGGTGTTGCTAAAATTAAATGATACAATCTGCATGAAAAGTGCTTTGCTTTTTGCATACTCAGGAACATCTGTGATTTATTATATTATGTAGCTTTTTAAATTTGTAAATAAGTTATTGGTTAAATAGTTGAAAGGAAGGTTTGGGTATCTTTACCATTATACAGCCATTATTATGGCTTAATTTTGTGCATATGAAAGGTATGGTTGGAATGTGTAGCAAATGCAATTTGGGTTGGTGGTACTTAGAATTTTTTTTTTTTTTTTTTT
>JAQIFY010003335.1:0-12632 GCA_028533085.1 Varecia variegata | reverse complement strand
AAAGAAAATAAAATACCTAGGAATATATTTAACTAAGGAGGTAAAGGACCTCTATAGGGAGAACTATGAAACACTGAGGAAGGAAATCGCAGAGCATGTAAATAGGTGGAAAAACATACCGTGCTCGTGGATTGGAAGAATCAACATTGTTAAAATGTCTATACTTCCCAAGGTGATCTACAGATTCAATGCAATCCCTTTTAAGTTACCAACATCATTTTTCACAGATATAGAAAAAATAATTTTACACTTTGAATGTCCTTTTTCTGTTCCAGGATCCAATATACAATCTCAACTTGCATCCATCTGTCACATCTCTTTAGTCTCCTTCAGTCTATGACAACTTCTTCTTTCTTTGTCCTTATGATCTTGACACTTTTGAAGAATGCTGGTCAGTTGTTGTGTAGATAGTCCTTCAATTTGTGTTTGATGTTTTCTCATTATTAAATTAAAGAGATGATTATTGGAAAGGTACCACCAAGGTGATGTGCTCTTCTCTGTGTGGCAAGTCCCGGGTGCGTGACAGCGACAGGTATTCCTGGTGATATGAACCTCGATCACTTGTCTCAGGTAGCATCTGCCAGCATTCTCCACTGTAAAGTCACTATGTTCCCTTTGTCCTTACCAAATATTTGGGGGGAGATCCTGAAAATATGCAAATACTCTGTTTCTGTTTAAACTTTTTAGCATCCATCAGGGGATCTTTCCGTCAGTAATATTACTGTATGTTGTAATGATTTTTTATTACTCTCATTCCATTTATGTTTATTAATCAGGATTCTTTTATAAATAAGAGTTATCACTTCGTCCCCTGTTTACTTGTTCAGTTATTTATTTATACCAGAATGGGCTAATGGTTATTTATTTTGTTCTTTAGGTTAACTTTAGCCAGTCAGAGCTCTTCCAGGTGTCTCTTCGACCCTCAAGATGCCCTCATGCTTTTCTTGTCTTGTTTTGTTTTGCTTTTGCTTTGGTTTTGGTTTTTGAGCACTTCCTCATCATCTGGCACTCCCGGATGCTCCAGGCTCCTCTTATATTTTCCCTGCCCCAGCCCTGGATTCAACCAGTTTGCCAAAGCACCTTTGGTTACTTTTATTGGAGAATGGTGTAGAGAACGGTGCTACTGAAGTGTCACAAATTCATTGTTTTTAACATTGTCTTTGCCAAGTCAGTGCTTTAGGAGGTCTCCCACCCAACCACCCCCACACCGCTGTAAACAAAAAGCACAGACCCTCGGCCTCAAACATAAACAATACATTGGCACATAGTTATGTTTACCAAGAGTAATATTTCTCAAAAACTCATGATCATTATGGTAGGTATAGGAACTGGTCAAATTAGATGCCAGCCTTCACCTTGGGGCAGGGTCCTAGACTCTCCTGCTGTGACAGGCGTGACAGCCCTCTGTGGCTAGGTCAGGAGGAGATATTGGAGGGTCCAAGGCAGAGAGGCTTCCCATAGGAGAGGTCACGGCAACTTGGGGCCATAGGGCAAGTGCTCAGGAGAGTCAGGGCAGCAGCAATTTCCAACCAGTAGGGTTGTTTCTGTAGTTTAAGTATCAGTAGAACCATACGTGCACATGGCAGCTAATCAAGCCTTGCTCCCATTATCATATTACCTTATAACATCCGTCCTCTGCGAACTGGATGCTAATCCTTCTCAGTGAGAATACAGTCGTGTCATTTTAACCTTCTAGCTGAGAGCCAGAACTCTGAAATCAGCTCAAACTGCATTTGAATCCAGTTTCTTCCACACACAAGCTGAGTAATCCTAGTCAAGCTACTTGACCTCCCTGAGCCTCCGTTTCATCAAAAGGGATGATGAGAACCTCACTCACAGCATTGAGTGTGTGCTAGAATCCATATAAAGCATTCAGCACAGTGCCCAGCATGTGGGAAGTATTTAACAAGCGGTCGCTCTATTACTGCTACTGCTATTACCACAAATAATAATAATAAAGATTATAGTAAATGTTAGCCATTATTTGATCTATCACTGAGATTTTTTTTGTCTTCCATAGAACCAGCAAACATTACAGAATTCAGTATATGCCCTACAAAAGGGAAGGGACTCTGGTATTTTGTCGAGATGATGATATAACAACGAGATGGAGAGTTCCACTTCCAGTTATTAATTACCCAGCATATTTGACATAACTAATCAACTTTGCATGGAATGGCAAGATAATGAAATTTTGCTCTGCTTTGTCTTTATGAAGCCGGGGACAGTAATTGCACAGGAGAAATCCTCTCTCTCTTGGCATGATTAGGTAAGATATTAATTAGTTTTAATGCTGCAAATACCTTGGGCACAATTGTAAGGTTTATACCATGTGTAATTACACTCTAAAACACTGGAGGCAAAAGTAATCTTAATGATAATATAGTTTGCTAAACTTGTTTTGCACAAAAGATAATTGAAGCCCAGAAAAGCAGAGTGACGTTCCCAAGGTCACATAGCCAGGTAATATGTCTACCTCAGGACCTCCGCCTTTCTTTCAGACAGACAATTCATCCTGCAGATAATTAATTGGTACTTGCCAGTCGGAGGTGAAAATTTTGTCCTGATGACTGGATGTTAGCCAACTTCTGTGTGGTATCCCAGGTCTTCCTGCTGGTAGCATCCTGACAGGTGAGCGGAGAAAGACTCATCACAGTGCTAACAATATCCTTGCAGCTTCCAGAAATGATTTTAGCATCACCATGGCCGTGTAATCCCCGAGCCCTAGATGGGAAAGCTTAAGATCTGGGATGTGGGATTTGGAATGACTAACTCCTGTGGTAAATCAAGGAAGACTTCATGGAAATAGTAGCATTTGGGCTGGGACTTAAAGAATAAGTAGAATTTTACCCACTGGACCAGAACAAAAAGAGGGAGGCATTCCAGGTAAAGGAAACAGCAGGAGCAAAAACAAGTGGTGTATGGGGATGTCCATTAACAAACTTCCTCTCCTGCTTTGATTGACTGTATTAAACACTGCATGGGAGGGGCCAAATGGGAGTCACTTTGCTTTTCTGGGCTTCAATTAACTTTTGTGCAAAACAAGTTTATTGAACTATATTATCATTAAGGTGCCAAATGATAGAGATATATTTATTGGTCATAGAATTTCAAGGGCTTATCAAATGGTTAATGAGCAAGGATTGTGTACATTTTGTGGTTACAACTTTAACTAATGGGCAGAAGGGGAATTTGAATTTTATCATCCAGTGTCCATAAAACAGAATCATGGTACTGTAATTATTAACATAATCATTAAAAAACAGTTTAGTTAAATTTAAGAAAACCTAGACACATCAAGGCATAGTGTCTTCATCAAAGCCGCTCAAGTCCAGATAAAACAAGCCTCCGAAATTGACTGCGATGCTTTGAAATAAAATCCTTGGAGCGCCAATTACAGCAGTCTCTGAAAAGCAATTATTATCAGCCTCCACTGCTTTCCACCACAAATTCTAATTTAATTACATCTTCTCTGTTTAAAACGTAGTACTGGGCTGTAAGATATGGCAGTGGAAAAGAGGAGTTTATGTTAATAAAGAAAAGTGTCTTTTCATATTGAAGGTAATTAGTCTTGGTCATAATGTTTCCAAGAGAGACGTGGCATTATGAACTCATTAATTTCAAGTGGTCATTGCTGCAAAGTCATTTCAATCTTCAGTGCTGGGGGGACTGTGATCCCAGGGTGCAGCGGAGCCAGGAGCAAAGAGGTAGAACCTGCTGAGCAGCACCCCGCCTGCCCTGCCAGGCGCCTTCCGGGGATCTCCTTCAGCCTGGCTCTTTATTCCAAGCTAAATCAAGTTTGCAGATTTATTTTATCGACTGTGAATATTTAGCCATCGCCTTTGGCTTCCAACTCTTGTTGATAAAATAGCCATTCACACAACTTGTGAATTCTCTTTTCACATCTATAATGCTGGGGAACAAAAGTGGATGTGGTGCTTCTCTGGCAGAAAACCAAGCCGTATTGACTTTTTACAGAAAAGGCTTTTTCCCGTCATTCTCACGGCTCATGGTTTATCTGGAGGCACTAAAATTCCTCCTGCTTCTAAATGCACCACCTCCAAGGATGGTGGTGAAGAATCATTGCATTTTCTTGGGTGGAAAGAGTCCTTTTGATCATAGGCTCACAGATTTATTATACAGATGAGAAGATCCAGAGGTACAGTTGTTAAGAGGCGTCCTCAAGGTCACCAAGATGTCCCGCAAAACAGGGACGAGACTGTAGGTCACCTACCTTCCAGTTCCACTAAGGCAGGGAACATTCCATGGCAACATAGCCTATTTGATTCTGAAATTGTCATCTGGCATTGGCTTGTCTTAATAGAATGAGGTTAATCTCCACCCTCATGTCACTTTTTTTTAATCTTGTTTAGTCACTGTTTCTTAGCATCTTCGTAACTGTGTCTCAGATTCCCTGTGTGAATATTCCTTTAAGAAAAAAATTTAATTGCACATTTCTGGACCCTATGCGAGACCTACTGGATCAGAGTGTATCCAGTAGGCTACATACACTAAAGCTCAAAAATACAATTGACCCTTGAACAAAGAGGTTTCAAGTTCAGGGAACTGAGCAGGTCCACTTCTATGTGGATTTTTTTTTTTACTCCAAGTTCCCCCCAGTGTGTCTACCTTGCCTACCTCCCCTTCCACCTCCTCTACTTCTTTCGCCTCTGCCACCCTGAGACAATGAAACCACCCCCTCCTCTTCCTCCTCCTCCTCAGCATTCTCAGTGTGAAGATGACAAGGATGAAGACCTTCATGATAATCGACTTCCACTTAATGAAATAGTAAATATGTTTTCTCTTCCTTATGATTTTCTTAATAACATTTTCTTTTCTCTAACTTACTTTATTGTAAGACTGCAGTATATAATACATATAACGTAAAATATGTGTTGACTGACTATTTATGTTGTCTGTAAGGCTTCCAGTCAACAGTAGGCTATTAGTAGTTAAGTTTTGGGGGGAATCAAAAGTTGTATGTGGATTTTTGACTTTGTGTGGGGGTTGGTTGGCGAACCTAACCCCTGTGTTGTTCAAGTGTCAACTGTATTGCTTTTCCCCGGTAGCTTTCAGTCTGGGTGGAGGAGATTGAATGATTATATAGGTATCATCAAGGCATCTTTTCTGAACTGCACGTATCTGGTACTTTCCAAAGGGAGGGGAAGTAGTAGCTAGCATAGTCTTAAAAAGAATATCTCCCACTATGGAAGCTGTTGCTCTAAAGAGTCCTGGGAACAAAGATATAACAGGTTAAATATTCTACAAGTAGAATAAATTGATTCTATATACTTATTTCTAGCCTGCTTATACTAAAAGACACAGATATGATAGAATTATTAAAAATAAAAAAGGGAAAATCAATGAAATATAGGTGGCTGGAAGAGGAAAACTGTACAGAAAACTGAGGTTAATGAAACTTGCTAAGATAGAGCACATAATAACTTCTGAACTTCCCGGCAGCCAATGCAAAAAAGGGAAATGCAATATGCTACAGTGCTCTTATAATCTAACTGTAGTACAAAGGAGTATTAGATTTCTAATCACAAAATTCTGAGAGGTTTTGATGAGAATTCATACATTGAACAACACTGGAGCTATGTCTGTCCTCACAGCATTTGGAAAGATGTGGAAAGATTGTTTCCATGGTTATTCCAGCACGTTTCCAGTGCCTAGGCCAAAGGAGGAGGATTCGGGTCCCTACGTATTCCTTGATCCCATTTTATTGTGCATCACGAGGAAACGGGAAGCAGAAGCAGAGAAGGACACTTTGGAGGGGTAAAACGGCATACCTAGATTTGCCTGTATTGTGTAGATAAAAATTCTCCAAGGAAAGCAGTTGCCAGACATAAGGAATTTAGCAGCTTCCACATCAACCTCAAAGCTAATTATTCCTGTAGGGATCCCATCAGAGCAGTTTTGCATTAGATGCACTGCAGTTCACCAATGCCACAATCCCAAGAACATGGTCTTAAAGACACTGGCATCCAACCAGTCGTATGCTTCAGAGAATTCTAGGAGAATCTGAGCTTTTAGTGCAGAAGCTTACTGCGGCACCCAGTAAATGATCCTCTCAAATATGTCTGCAGGAAAACCAAGCCACTGCTCCCTTTGACTAAAAATTGTTTGACTTGTATGGTGTCCTGTCAAAATATTTCTTAGAACATTTCTATTTTTTTTTTTTTTGAAACAGAGTCTCGCTCTGTTGCCCGGGCTAGAGTGAGTGCCATGGCATCAGCCTAGCTCACAGCAACCTCAAGCTCCTGGGCCTAAGCAATCCTCCTGCCTCAGCCTCCCGAGTAGCTGGGACTACAGGCATGCGCCACCATGCCCGGCTAATTTTTTCTATATGTATTTTTAGTTGGCCAGATAATTTCTTTCTATTTTTAGTAGAGATGGGGTCTCGCTCTTGCTCAGGCTGGTCTCAAACTCCTGATCTCGAGTGATCCACCTGCCTCGGCCTCCCAGAGTGCTAGGATTACAGGCGTGAGCCACCGTGCCCAGCCAGAACATTTCTTGAGGCTATAAAATGAAACAAAACAACTTCTCCAGGTCAGAAACTCTTCAGAGAGCCATAAAGATAATTTTTTTATGTAAAGGGGAAAAAATTATTTAAAAAAAATTCATATAACCTGGTCCATAGGTTTTATCTGACTCCTTTTGCATGATGTGGTGGAACTCCAAAATACAGTAAGACTGTGCTCTGAAGGAAGAAGCATGCTATCAAAAGTAATGCAAATAGTCTATTTTAATAAGCTGTCCTTGAACAACTGATTAGGACTTAATTTTCCTATTCCCACAGTGAGTTGCTGTGTATTTTTAAACTTTGTGTTTAAACCCTGGGCCTATTATACCAACAAATATTAACAGGCACATCAATATATCATCTCCTAGGGAGGCGGAGGCCTCAGAAGCACCAGGCAATTTTGTTTCAGCTGCCAAGCACTCTGGAAAAGAGAAATGTCACTCCCTCACCGAGGAGATTTCGCTCTGGACCATGACTCATTGCTAATTGCTCCTGGGCCTGATTCTTGGGCCATGCTTGGAATCATCCAATTCAAAGGAGAGCTCCTAAGAGATTATTTCTCTTTTGCAAATGTGACACTCAAATTAAAGGATAGAAGTTGCAATTCTCCAGGCCTTTCCTGTCTTTCTTGATCTTTACAAAGACTTTACTCCTTTGCTGTTCCAGCTCAGCCAGAAAAGACTGAGGTCCCATGTCAGTCTTGACATGCAACACTCAAGATTTTCCATGAGAAATTCCTAACTGAAAGCTAGCACTGAATTCTGCTTCTTAGGGCTGGACTGTGCAAAGAGTTGGGTGGTTAAATCCAGGAGGCTGTCAGAACATTTGGGAGCCTGATAGAAAACGGTGTCGACATAATACGGAGGATGGAAGCTTGAGACCCAGTCTCCCTCCTCACACCCCCAACTTGGCCTCTGCCCATTTAGCAGTTGCACTGGTAGCACCTTCAAGCTTGGTGGCATGACATGGTCACCTCCATCAAGCCCTAAAATGGTGTTGGTTTGTAATGGAAATCTTCATGGAGGGCCAGCTACATAAATTATGGAGCCCCGCGCAGAATAAAAAGGTGTGGCCCCTTGCGCAAAATTATTAAGAATTTTCAGAGGGTGATGGCAGAGCATTAAACCGAGTGCTTGATGCTTCTAAGCACGAGGCCCTGCATGACTGACTGTGAAGCCAGCCCCATCTGCATGGTTCTCAGCAGTTCTCCTGATCTCACAGACTCTCAGGATGGAAGAGAGCTTGGGGTCAGCAGGTCCTGTCACCATCTCATGACTCACCCTCTGCTACTGCATCCTGCTGTATGTGCTGCCCCTTTGATTTAATCTGTAGGCAGGGTTGTGGCCTCTGTTTCAAAACCTCTAACTGCTTATGTCTTGCTAGACTCCATATATGAGGTTCCTCTTTTCTAGGGTTAAACACCACCATGGGCTTCTTCAACCATTCAGTGACATGATTTTAAGTCCCTTTCTTGGGCAATGAGTATTCAGCTATATTTCTCTTATATTGTACCCAGATCTGAGGGTAATATTCTGGGTGCTGACAAGCCCATAGAGTTGCCTACTCTCCCACCCATCATCCCAGGTATGGGCTTTGTACTCTTGAGTAACTCACGTCACCTCTTTAAGACTCAAGGGTTCTCCATCAACAAAGAAAGCATTAAAATTAATAGGCAGGATTCTATGGACGATGACAGAGCCTTCTGTCACTCTCTCACTCTCCTAACGCAGTCTGAAGTTATATAGGTGGGTATAAAATGTTTCTCCAAATTATACAATTTGGAGGCTAAAAGCTCCCAAGATGACACATCCCATAAAATGTTTTTGATGGGTCCAAATCTGGAAGAACTGCAGCCTTGAGCCTCCCCTGCCTCCAGGACTCGAGGAGAGAGGAGAGTCCGTTCCAAGCACACTTCCCACCTTCTCCACGTCATCTGATAGGGCCAAAACTGCAACTTCCTACTTTCGTTTTGAAATGTAGATGGCTTCTATCTTATCCCTTCTAGAAAGCAGACTAGAGAGAGAGAACAAAGGACCTCAGAACAACGGAATAGAAAGGGGGGATCCACAAGTGGCACAGAAATCACAGGCAGCGTTTCCCCCAATATAAACCTCCTATTTTCAGTATTTTGCCCTAGGCCACAGTAGCTACTTCAACTTAGACACCAAAAAGAAAAAATACTCTGAACAGCTAAATAGGATCATCTTATTATACATTTTACTAAGGATTCCCAAGTACGATATTTTATTGAACCTTCACAGTATTAAGTCAATATCATCATCTACATTTTTACCCTGAGGCCTGGCACCCTTCTCACATGTTGCTCTACAGATACTATAAAACATATCCGACCAACCCAAGAAGACTGTACTTGAAAACATTAAATTTATAACAGACCAGAAGAAAAACGAAATTCATTGAAGCTGGGGGAATGAGAGAAAATGCTCAGACACTGAGAGAATGAGAGGCAGTAATACAAATGGGATGGCCTCTAAGGCCCTTTCTGGCACTCTACATTCCAGCTCAACATTTCCCAAAGTGGGTCCCACAGAACGTGCTGTTCCACACACAGGCTACTAATAGGTGTGCTGAGAACACACATGTTCCGTGCTCGAACATGTCTGGGAAACTAATAAAGTAAAACCAGGTTCTTTGCTGCATGGGTTCTTAGGGTCGTTGCCATGTATTGTTAATCTCCTAAAGGGGGATAGTAGGCATAGTTTATAAAACATTTTTCAAATGTTTGCAGGCCACTTGCTTGTTTTCTTTTCACATCAGGAATCCAGGATCTGTGGCTCAGTAGCTGATCCTATTTCTGGGTAGCTAATAAAGTATCTCGAAGTATTACTAACCCTGAGTCATGGCATCCTTGCAACTCTTTGTTCTCAAGGCTATGGATAAGTAAAACCTGTAAATAATGCAAGAACAAAAGAACAGCCAGTCACATCTCCATTTGCTAGATCAATGCTCATACCCGTCCCTGTTAAAATGGAATTTCAACCTGATTCAATGACTTTGTGATCTCATATTCAAAACGAAAGAAGAATCTGTTCTGGATAAGTCATTGATAATTGGGTCTGAGGCCATCATTGTTGGTTCTGTATAGTCAAAGGCTATTTCCCTTGATCTCCATATCAGTAGATGTTGAGGTCTTTTTTCCTCCAACCACTTGACAGAGAACAGATGCTTAAACTGAATGTTCATGAAAAGTATTAATAAATATCAAAAGTATATCATATACACATGTAAGTTCAACAGTATCTGCTACTTGGGCCTCCCATGCTTTTATTCTTGGCTTAAGCAACTTCCCCAAAATCCACTTCTCAAAAACCATCATGGAACTCCAAGTCTTTTCTGTCAGCTAAGGTACCAGGATGGTATGAAGTGGTAATCAGGCAGGGTAGAAAGGGCTGATTGAGAGCGCATCATACTTTCTGGGTGAGGTTGAGTGATGGTCATTGACACATTTTTACTGAGAAAAATTACATTAGGCAGACCAAATGGAACAATCCAAACAAGAAGAAATAGCTTGCAGGTGTAAACAAGCATGAAATAGGATTCTGCTAATGAGTTTCCATTACTAACTAAATACATAATCAAACAATTTGGGCCCTACTCATGGCAGTGAGAAATCAATTATTCATCATAAATCTGAGGGTGTGTATTGACCATCTTGGTATGTTTCTAACCTGGTCTAGAATGAATGAATGTTTCAATTTCATCAAGGGCATGTTATCATTAGCACATAGGTAATGAAAAATCAGAAACAACTGAAAAGTTCTAAGGTAATGAAAATCCATAACAACTGAAAAGTTTTTCTTCAATAATTTTCTTAAATATATAAAGGTTAAAAGGTAAATGAATTGTTTTCAAGAAATTGCTGGAATTAATTGGACATCTGTGTTAAACAAAACAAAACAAAACAAAAAAAACCTGAACCCATACTGTGTACCTATAAGAATTTAACAAAATATATATCATAGACCAAATTTAAAGTCTAAACCTTTAAAATTTCCAGAAGAAAGCATCATAGGAAATCTCTGTAACCTTAGGTTAAGCAAAGATTTCTTAGGACATAAAAAGCATAAATCATAAAAGAAGTGTTAAATTGGACTTCATCAAAATTTAAATACTCTCTTCAAAAACATTATTAAGAAAATGAAAAGGCATAGAGTGGGAACAATATTTGCAAAATATCCATCTGTTAAAGGACTGCAATCCAGAATATGTAAAGAACTCTCACACTCCATAATAAGAAAATAACCCAATTTTTAAAATGGGTAATAGATTTGAACAAACACTTCACCAAAGAAGATATATGATGGCAAAGAGATAAATGAAAAGATGCTCAACAGTATTTGTCATTAGGGAAATGCAAATTCAAACCATAATGGGCTACCACTGCACAACCATTAAAATGCCTTATTTTTTTTAATTGACTATATCATGCGCTTGTGAGGTTTTGAACTGAGATAGGCAGAATAAGGGCTCCCCAAAGATATCCACATCCTAATCCCCAGGATGTGGATATGTTATGTTACACGGCAAGAGGCAATTAAGATTGCCAATGGATATAAATTTTGAATCATCTGACTTTAAAAGAAGAAGATTATCCTGGATTATGCAAATATCCAGTATAGTCACAAGGGTCCTTTAAATTTGGAAGAAGGAGGCAGAAGAGTTAGTGTCAGAGTGACGCTATCTAAGAAAGACTCAACCAGCCACTGCTGGCTTTGAAGAAGGAAGGGACCACAGGCCAAAAGAAGCCAGAGAGGCAAGGAAATTGACTCTCCTCTAAAGCTTCTAGAAAGGAATAAAGCCTGCTGGTACCCTAATTTTAGTCCATTGAGACCCATTTTGGATATTGGACTTCTGGAGCTATAAAATAATCAATTTAAGACACCAAGTTTGTGGTCATTTTTATAACTGCCATAGAAAACTAATACATGGACTAACTGGAACCCTCCTATGTTTCTGATAGGAGCGCAAAAAGGGTGCAGCTACCTTGGAAAAACAAAATGTGGCAGTGTCTAATACAGTCAAAAATACATCCACTGTATAGCCCAGCAGTCCCATTCCTGGATTTTTAAACATATTTCCACTCAAATGTTTAGCTTTTTTAAAATAATTCACCAATTGGTGAATAAACACTGGCTTAATCACACAATGGATTACTACTCAGTAAATCAAAGGACTGAACTACTGGTACCTGCGATAACGTGGATGACTCTGCAGGGAAGTGAAGTGAAAGAAGTCAGACTCAGACGTCTGCATATTATATGACTCCATTTACATGACTTTCTAGAAAAGGCAAAGCTATAGAAACAGAAAACACATCTGTGGCTTCCAGGGGCTGGAGTGGGGTGAGGAGATTGACTGCCAAGGGGCAGGAGGGAACTTTCTGGGATGATTGTGATGGTGGTTTCATGGTTGTATGTGTTTGTCAAAACTCAGAACTGAACACCAAAAAGGGTAAAGTTTACTGTATGTAAATTTGACCTCAATAAGCCTGATTGAGGAGTTCGAGGCTTCACTGAGCTATGACTGTGCCCCTGCACTCCAGCCTGGACCCCGTCTCTACAATAAAAATAAATCAGTAAGTAAGCCTGATGGATTGATTGATAGACAGAAATATATCTATAAATAAAATTCTCAAAAAAGTACTCTTTGGAAGGCAAGCTACATTTGAAGTCAGGGATTCAGAGAAAACCTTTCTATAAATTGTTTAGAATGAGAAGGAATTTTAAAGATCATTTACATTGATTTTCAAACCATTTTCAGGTTTCAGAATCCTGTCCCCAAATATAATAATATTATTAAGAAGATAGTGTGTGCTAGACACTGTTGCAAGCACTTTGCATTACCTCTTTTAACCCCCAAGACATCCCTGTGACTATAGTTGATAATAAATAATTATATACTGTCAACAATAATAAGTTTGCTGGTGTGGAAACTGAGGCTTATATAACTTCACACAGCTGGAGTGGTTGAATGGACATTCAAATTCTGTCAATTTGATTCTAAAGCACACTCTTGTAGCCATTTCATTTCACAGCCTCTTTTCTGTGAAATCCTTATATGATATTCCTTTATTTTATTATTTTTT
>JAQIFY010003334.1:0-12632 GCA_028533085.1 Varecia variegata | reverse complement strand
GGCTGTGCAGAAGCTTTTTAATTTGATCAGGTCCCATTTATTTATTTTTGTTGTTGCTGTGGGTATATACACACATAATGGGTGCGGTGTACACCATCTGGGAGATGGACACACTTGAAGCTCTGACTCGGGTGGGGAAAGGGCAATATACATAACCTAAACATTTGCACCCCTGTAATATGCTGAAATAAAAAAAAAAAAAGAACTCAAGCAAATGAGCAAGAAAAAAAATCAAACAATCCAATTAAAATGTGGGCAAAAGACTTGAACAGAAACTTTTCAAAACAAGATAGACCAATGGCCAATAAGTATATGAAAAAATGTTCAAGGTCTGTAACCATCAGGGAAATGCAAATCAAAACCACAATGTGATATCATCTAACTCCAGTGAGAATGGCTCTTATCAAAAAGTTCCAAAACAACAGATGCTGGTTTGGATACAGAGAGAAAAGAACACTTACACACTGTTGGTGGGACTGCAAACTAGTACAACTTCCATGGAAAGTAGTATGGAGATATCTCAAAGAACTAAAAGTAGACCTAGCATTTTATCCAGCAATTTCACTACTAGGGATTTACCTAAAGGAAAAAAGTCATTTTATCAAAAAGACACTTGCACTCAAATGTTTATTGCAGCACAATGCACAATTGCAAAGATGTGAAATCAACTCAAGTGCCCATAAATACTTGAGTGGATTAATAAAATGTGGCATATGTATATCATGGAGTACTACTCAGCCATTAAAAAATGGTGAACTAATACCTTTTCTAACAAGCTAGATGGAACTGGAGATCATTCTTTTAAGTGAAGTATTGCAAAAATGGAAAACAAACACCACATGTTCTCACTATTAAATTAGAACTAACCGATCAACATTCATGTGCATATATGGAAATAAAACTCAATGGAAACCAAGCAGGTGGGAAGGGGGAGAAAAGGGGTGGGCAAATTCACACCTAACAGGTACAATGCAAACCATCTGGGTGGGCACACTTATAATTTTGACTCAAACTGTACAAAAGAAATTTATGTAACCAAAACTTTTGTACCCCCAGTAATATTCTGAAATAAAAAAAAGAAACTAGAAAAGCAAGAACAAACCAAATACAAAATTAGTAGAAAGAAAGGAAAGAAAGATCAAAGCAAAATTAAATGAAATAGAATCTACAAAACAATAAAAAGGAATCAACAAAATAAAAATTTTTTAAATTTTATTGACACATTACATGTACATATTTTCATGGTACATGTAATAATTTGATACATTCATAAAATCATTGCTTTTTATTTTTAGTGAATGTATTACAGATTTTTGGATTTTACTAACCTCATCACTTACAAAAAAACATAATATAGATACAATAGATACAAAAGTTATTTTAAAAAGATGAACACTTAGATCCCAAAACAAGAAAAAGAAACACTCTACGCTTTAACCTTATCCTCCCACATTTTGACTTTTTGCTGTCTCAATTTACATATTTTTATATTGCCTATCTCTTAACAGGTTGTTGTAGTTATTATTGTTTTTGATAGACTTGTGTTTTAGGCTTCATACTAGAGTGATAAGTGGATTGAAAACCATAATTACAGCATGGAGGTACTCTGGGATTATCTCTGCACTTAATTTAACAGTAGGTTTTACAACTTCATATTTTTTTTTCTTTGCACATCTTTTTTTTTTTCTTTTAAATTGAAGAACTCCTTTGGAATTTCTTCTAAGATGGATCAAGTGGTGGTAAATTTTCTCAGCTTTTGTTTGTCTGAGAAAGACTTTATTTTTCCTTCATATTTGAAAAATAGCTTTGTTTGGATAAAGTATTCTTAGATGGCATTTTTTTTCTTTTAGCACTTTGAAAATGTCATTTCACTCCTTTTTTTGTGTGTATGGTTTCTGTTGAGAAGTCTGTTGCCAGACAAATTGGAGTTTCTTTATGTGTTATTTGTCTCTGTTCTATTCTATTGCTGCTTTTAGGATCCTCTCCTTGTCCTTCACCTCTGAGGGTTTGTTTATTATATGATTTGGGATAGTCTTACTTGGGTCAAATCTATTTGGTGTCCTCTGACCTTCTTGTACCTAGATATTTATATCTTTCTCAACGTTGGACAATTTCCCTTTATTATTTCTTTTAATAAAGTTCCTATCACTTTCTTTTGCTCATCTCCCTCTTGAACACCAATAATGCTCAGATTTGGTCTGTTAAGGTAATTTTCTGTAACTTTTAAGTGATCTTTATTGCCTTAAAATGAGAGGAGGTTTTTTTCCTCCTCTGACTGTTTCAAATAACCTGTATTCAAGCTTATTGATTCTTTCCTTTGCTTGATTCATTCTGCTGTTGAGAATCTCCAGTGAATTTTTTAGTTCAGCAAATATATTTCTCAGTCCCAAGGTTTCTGGGTTTTTTTAATTATTTTGATCTCCTTGTCAAATTTTTCTGATAAATTTCTAAATTGCTTTTCTGTGTTATCTTGGATATCACTAAGTTTAGTTAAAACTAAAAGTTTGAATTCTTGGTCAGAGAGCTTGCATATAGCCTTCTCATTAGGGTCAGTCACTGCTTACTTGCTTTGTCCATTTGGGGAGGTCATGGTTCCCTGTTTGCTCTTGTTTCTCATGGATGTATGAGTATGTATTTGCATTGATGGATTAATTACTTATGCTAGTCTTCTCTATCTGGCTTGTTTTGGTTTTTAATGGTTAAGTTTTCTTAGAGATTCTTCATAATTTACCTGTTGAGTTTCTTACATATTTTCCCTCTAGGTCACTGCCACTTTTTTGGCATGCAATGACACCTTAATCTCAGGTTTGCCTTAGTTCTAGTAAACAGAGTTCCACCTATCCTAAATGAAGGTGGTCCCAAAAGTGATACCCCAGTAGTGTGGATAGGCTGGCTATGGGTTTGTACCAGGGGACATGTGGAACATACTTCCTACTGTGTATTGTTTCTAAACAGCCAGTCTGATTTGGCATCTCCTTTGGCAGAATTATAGAGCAGAATTTCCAGGGCTGTGCATAGTAGGTCTGCTGTCACTCTTTGATTATGGCTCTCCTCAGTGATATATCTCCTTTATGGCACTTCTGATGCTTCCCATGGGTTGAGGCATTGACATTGACAGGCTTCCACCTTCTGAGATTTTTTTACTTCTGTGTGTCCATGGGAACTGACTCTCATATTTGAGTTACGGGATATTGCTGGTGATAATCTTGGCATTGTATTTTTGATTTTGGTTTTCTGGAGGGGGATAATGAAGCCAACTTAAATCTATGCTTCCATTTTGTAACCAGAAGAATCCAAAAGGTTGGGTGTTTTTGAACAGATAAACAAAATCTATAAACTGCTAGCTATGTGAAGCAAGAAAAACAGAGAGAAGACCCAGAAAATAAAATAGGAAGCAAAAAGGAGAAACATGATGATACCACAGAAATACCAAGGATCATTAGAGACTATTAAGAACAACTACATGTTAACAAATTGGAAAGCGTAGAGAAAATGGATAAATTCTTGGACACATACAACCTACAAGATTGATCCAGGAAGAAATAGAAAACATAAACAGACCAATAATGAGTAATGAGATTGAAACAGTAATAAAAGCTTGAAAGAAAATTCCAAAGCCACATGGCTTTACCATTGAATTCTACCAAACTTATAAGGAGGAATTAACATCAATTTTTCTCAAACTATTCCAAAAAATTAAAGAGGAGGAAATTCTCCCTAACTCATTCTATGTGGTCAGCATTATTTTGATACCCAAACCAGACAATGACACAACAATAACAGAAGAGAAAAATATAGGTACTGTCCCTAATGAATATAGATGCAAAAATACTCAACAAAATATTAGCAAATCAAATCCAACACATCAGAAAGATAATACTCCATATTCAAGTGCAATTTGTCCCAGGAATTCAAGGATGGTTCAAAATATACAAATCAATAAATGTGATAAATCACATTCATAGATTTAGGAACAAAATTATGTGATCATCTCAATAGACAAAGAAAAAACATTTGATAAAATTCAATATCACTCATAATAAAAACACTCAAAAAATTAGGCATAGAAAGAACATATCTCAACATAATAAAGGCCATATATGACAAACCCACAGTTGACATTATACTGAATAAGGAAAATCTGAAAGCTTTTTCTTTAAGAAATGGAACAAGACATGTATACCCATTATCACTACTATTATTTAACATAATACAAGAAGTCCTACCCAAAACAAGGTGGTAAAAGGAAGAAATAAAGGGCATGCAAATTGGAAAAAAGGAAGTCAAATTGCCCCTTTGCAGACGACATAATCTGATACAGAGAAAAACCTAAAGAATCCACCAAAACTGTTAGAACTGATAAATGAATTTAGTAAAATTGTAGGATTCAAAATCAACATACAAAAATCATTAACATTTTTGTACACCAATAACAAACTAGTTGAAAAAGAAATCAAGAAAGCAATCCTATTTATTATAGCTACAACAAACTAAAATATCTCTGAACAAATTTAACCAAGGAGGTAAAAGACCTCTATAACAAAAGCTATAAAACATTGATGAAAGAAATTGAAGAGAAAAAAAAATTGAAGAGGATACAAATGGAAGGATATCCTATGCTCATGTATCAGAAGAAATAATATTGCTAAAATGATCAAACTACACAATGAAATCTACAGATTCAATGCAGGTCCTATCAAAATACCAATGATATTCTTCACATAAACAGAAAAAAATCCTAAAATTTGTATGGAACAATAAAAGACCCTGCATTGCTAAAGCAATATTGATCAAAAAGAACTAAGCTGGAGGCATCATACTGCCTGACTTTAACATATACTACAAAGCTATAGTAATCAAAATAGCATTGAATTGGTAAAAAAACAAACTCATAGCCTAATGGAACAGAATAGAGAACCCAGAAAAACGTTCCCCACAAAAAGAAATGATAAATGTTTGAGGTGATGTATATCCTAAAATCCCTGATTTGGTCATTACACGTAGTATGTATATATCAAATATCACATGTACCCTAATAATATATGGTTATTATGTATCAATAAAAAGGAGAAAAAAAGCATGACTCCAAAAAAGTGTTTGTATGTGTATGTGTGTACGTGTGTATATATATATATATTCATATTACGTATTCATGGGGGAAACAGGAGAGAACATTTGTCATGGTACCCTAGTAGGAAACTAAAATAAACCATTCTGCAGGATCAGGGCATAACATATATAGATTTTTCTGAAACCTTGCATTTTTAGCTACAAAATAGCAAAAGACAATGGAAACAAGTAGTAGTCTTTAATACCTGAGAATCAAACATTTTAAGAAGATGAACTACTCAAAATTCTACAGCACATCACAGACTTGTCCAAATTAGATTGTTTTGCTTCATTTTAGATTGTGTATTTGTTGACATGCATGGAGAGTCCTTAAAACCTGGGAGCATGTATTAACCATCCCCACTAGTATACTCTTGCCAGTGTGAAAGAAATACTATGAGCCACAAACACATTGAAGTCAGGAAATGGGGAAAATGAGGAAGTTACCATTTGGGTGAGTGTTCAGCATAAGGAAAGTCTCTGATGCCTTCTGGTTACCTAGTGATATTAATATATGAAATACAAATATTAAATTTATATTTTTATTAATCCTCCTTTGTCAAAATATGATTCTGTTAAAAGCTACAGTACTTACAACATCACACATGTGTTTACAAGAGCCATCAGTACATGGCCTGGGCTCACTGCCACTGGTTCCTCCATCCTGGCAAAAGCACACTGAACACTGCGTAAGGAGCATTTTAACTTCTTGTTTGACTAAGTTAGCCTCTGATCATAGTTTAAATGCTTTGTTCTTTTAAGGAATAAGACATAGATTCCCTTTTCTGTCAGTATTACATAAGCATCATTTTGAAAATACATTTATTTTCAAAACAGTTAATTATTTTTTTAAAGTCCTGGTAGATCTAGCATAATAAAATTTATGTTAGATCACAAATGTCAAAACCATTTAATGTTCCCTTGAAGAATAATGAAATGTTTGATGAGGCCCCATGATGGCATACCTAACTATACACTGTCTGAAAGAGTAAAGTTTGACTTTCAAAACAACAGGTGACTCTTCTCTTGAGCGTAATGGAAAATCTCGTCTCTTGTATTCATCAGGCAGACCACAATCCATGGTGGTGTCATCAGTAACAGAACAAAACTGCTTTACCTTCTTAAGCTGTTGGTACTGCGTATGGAGCTAACCTATGCTGAGAAATCTGTTTCCAATTATTTTATCTTTCAAGAAAAACAAAGTGCCCTTCATCTAAATTAACGGGAAGTTACAAGCCTAGCGCATGAAGCTGAAAATATCCAATTGTGTCAACATGCTCTTTGGACATGTGAATGGAAATATTCCAACAGGTAGCTACCTGAACCTGGGGATCATTTAAGATAACATTTTAACATAATTATGAAAAGTAAAATACTTTGTATTTATGGACAAAAGAACTTTTGGGTGCCAAGACTGTGTGCACCTTTCAAGAAAAGAAACAAGAACCTTGCATAGTGTTTGAAACATACTAATCAATAAAGAGCACTGAACAATGTATTAATAGATGTGAAAATATCAACTTATGAAAATAGAACTTTGTACAGTATTAGAAAACTCATTTTTTTTTTTGCATTTGTGTAGTTTTTTATGCAATCTAGGCTGGTGTATTGACTATGTATGGTGAAAATTCAACTAGAAGGATGCAAATGTCCCTGGCCCTACACATTGGTTCCACTCTCATCTCTCATCCTCTAGGGTTGCTCCTCAAATCGTCTTCATATTGAACAAACTAGACCATATCTTATGTACTATTTTGCACATTGTTTTATTTCACTATTTCATTCTTTTAAAATTGACTCTAATACTCTAGTCTACAGCATGGCTCAACCATAATTACTTCACAGTTTGCAGTTAATAGACATTAGAGTTGCTTCCAGTTCTCTCTATCTCTCTGGTTTTTTTGGTAATTACAAATTATGCTGAAATGAACATCCCTATGCATGTATTTTTTGTGCAATTACCTCAGAATATATGTAGAAAAAATTGCTAGAATTAAAATAGGTAAGTCAAGGGAATAGGCATTTTTAAAAATCTTTAATTTAATTCCAACTTCAAGCACTTATGCCCTTAGGTTGGGGGGAAATTCAATGTCTGTTTTTCTAGAGCCTGTTTCCTATTACCCAAGGTAGTAGAAAGCTTCTAAGGTCTTACAGAGTACCAAGGCACTGGGGGAAACCCCTTGTCATCAGTCATCTGAATCCCTCAATTGCTCCCAAACCATCTATTGTTCAGTTCTAATCCCCAGTCTGCCATTTTCCTTGAGATTTTGCTGCTTCTTAGGCCATGCCAAAGCACAAAGTGCAGGTCTCTGATGTTTTAGGGAATTACTAGTTTGGGGGAAGTTATTCGATGTCCACCATGAAAATACTTAATCTAATCATTCAATGAAGATTCCCCCAAAGAGGAGAGAGAATCGGTTTTTAAAAACATCCTTCAGGCAGTGAATTACAAATCTGAACAGCTTGGGGCTGAGCTGGGGGAGGAATGTAGGTAGAGAACAGCAACACAGTTTGATAGTGTGAGTTGTGACACTTTCCATTTCTTCCATGCTTTGTAACAGTTTAAAAAACACAAAAATATTCGTTCCTTCTCAGGGGAATTTTTTGCTAAAACCATTTGAGCCTCAAGATTTCTCAGAGAATCTGAATGTATCAATAATCATGTAAGAAATTGGAATATGCATTTTAATTTTGACAGCTGCTGCTAAATTACCATTCCACCAAAGGTGTATGAGAATGCTTGCTTCTCCACAACTAGTCAAATTGACCTGTAACAAACTTTTAATCTTAGTTAATCTGATAAGTAAGAAAACCGATTTATTGTTATCTTAATTTGCATTTCTCTAATTTATTCAGTCTTAGCATTTTATATTTATTTACCAACTCTATTTCTTTTTCTGTGAATTGCCCAGAAACTATTTTTAAAAGGATATTGGGTAACAATATATGACAAATGTGTGATAAGATGCTGTAGCTGAGAATAAAAGCACCTGTGAAAACCAAGCTGGAAATACTCTGTCATTCCTTTTGTATAAATATATACACATTATTAAGCCAGCTTTAGAAAATTCCCTCTAAAAGCTACCAAGAGTAGAATGTGGATCTTGTCTAGAATGAGCTGTGATGAACTACACAAAAAGGAGCCCTCTATTCACTGGATATATCTTTGCTATTTATTATCCCAAGAAGATCAGACATACCATTGTATGTTCCTTATGGCATGTGTATTTCATTTTTACTTATTAACTTTTAGTTATTGATGGCTTATTATGTATAAAACCTTCAATATAGGAGCTAGGAAGGTATATAGCCAAATTAAATAAAACAAGACAATAAATTAGGCATGGTCCTTCCTCTTTAGGCATTTATAGTGTCTTTGAGAACAACAGAAGAGGACAGTAAATAATAGGTTAGAGATTATGATTGAGTGCTAAGGAGTCTGGACTTCACGCAAGGCCATTGAAAGTGACTGCATATTTATAAGCAGATAAATGACAATATTGAAGCTGTTCTTTAAAGAAAATTATTCTGAAAGCAATGTAGATAAAGAGAAGGAAGAATGAGAGGTAGGAAAATTAATTAGGAGGCTACTACCTTTTACAGGTAGTAAAGACGAAGACTACCACAGTGGCAATGGGAATGGAAATCTGGGAACTCCAAGTGGGGAGGCTGGGGGGGATGCACAATTGTCAGGAGCAGCAGCTTGACGGGAAGAATCATCAAAGTCAAGGGAGGGTGAGTCTCAAGAAGGAGACGACATTAGGAATGTAAAACAATAGAATCCTTACCATAACTCATCTTTATTCATCTGAGTAGAAATGAGAGCATGTTGCTGTTATTTTCATTTATATTGAACTCTTGCTGTGTCCCAGACACTGTGCTATGTGCTATGGGTAAAATAGTGAGCAAAATTAATAAGGTATTTACTTTGATGTAGCTTAAAACTTACCTGTAGAGAGCATCAAATCAACATTAGTCATGGCACCTCCATTTTGCTTTGGAAGAGTCATGTCTCCATCATTGTTGGATCATGAGATTTAGTTAAAACTAACTCTCCCCTCCCTTCAGAAAGGGTGCATTTGCTCTATGCCCAGGCCCATCACAGTGTGTTCCTCCCTCTGGCCACAGTTGTTTGTCCAAGGATAGTGTAGCATCCACGCTGGTCAGCCATAGCGACTAAGACTCTATTCTGGGTCTTTATTTCAGTTCTCAGAGAGGCAGACTCTCTTCTACATGGTGAGGGTCTAGAAGTATGAAGTGCTGAAGATGTGGCAGCCAACGTCCAACCATGAAGTCAACCTTGTCTGAGATTTCAATAATAATTCTCCGCAACAAGGAAAAGGCAGAGCCAAGAGTTACAGAGAAAAAGCACATCCTGCTGATTTCATTTGAGCCTGGTCAAGTTTTGACCAAATCTAGATTTATTCCTGAACTTGTTGGTTAGGTGAGACAATAAATTTTATTTTGGTTCAAGCCAGTTTGGTTTGGATTTTCATTCATCGGAAGAAGTCTAACCATTACAACTATTAAAAATGTCCTGTCCTTTTCTCCCCAGATGGCAGAAAATTTTGAAATAATGTCTCTAAACATTTCATTGAAAAACTATGGAGCATTACAAAATTTAAAGCATTTGAAATCTAAGAAGAATGGTATTCCTGTGGAAATATTAGATGACTATTTGTGGAAAATTATAGTATCTTCCAGTCTGTTTTAAATTATGGTGTAAAGTTCACAGCTGTGTATTCTTCAATTACCAGAAATCTGAGGAGTCTGCTATTTAGGCTATTACAAACCTATGCTTATTTCACTTTTGAGAAGAATGTTACGGAATAATAATTTCGTTAAAAAAATTGGAATTTACTGTTTACTTCCAGGTGAAAATATTTTCAAAATTAAATAGTTCTTGTTTTGAGCATCTAACATTTTAATGGAGAAGATGAACTCATAAACCACTGAAATCAGCATTAAAAGTATGTAAAATCAGTATTAAAAGTACAAAGTATATAAAATCTTTACATTTTAAGCATTGTCTATTGGAGTGTATTTACATGTTTTTTGCCTGGAAGCAATGACAACACCAATCAGGTATTTAGAGCAATTTTTCACACTACATAATGGACATTATTTAGATTCAGCCTGGAAACAACTGTATTAGGCATAAATCAGACAGACTTTCAGACATGAATTACTTATTTGATGTTTTCTTAACTGGGAGTTTCCCAGCTAACTATAGCTGAAACAATATTACTTGTGTATGTCTTTTGAACAATCACAAGAATTTCAACTCTACCATTCTGCATTTTTTCCTTTTGGAGATAGGAAGAGAAGATAATGGCATTTGGCCATAGAAAGAGAACATAAAATTGTAGAGTTTTTTTTTCTTTTCCTAATGAAGATTTGGGAAAGAGGAAGAAAATTGAAAATAATTATTCAAGCTTCTCCTAACCTTATTTTTTATATAGTGCCCAAGTATTTACATAAAGCTTTTAGCCGTAACTTAATCTTCACAAGTGAACAGAAACTATAGCATTTGATAACCTTCAAATTATATAAATAACAAAAACTGCTGCTTACATTTTACTTACTGTATGTCAGGCTCTGTTCTAGATATTTCACATACATTAATTTATATACTCCTCATAGCCACCCTGTGAAGCACAGAGAGGTTAGGAATTTTGCCCAGTGTCACATAGCTGCTGTGTGGTAGAATGGCAGAGTCATCCAGGCAGTCAGCTCTAGGGCCTGTGCTCTTAACCACGGCATGCACTTCCCTTCTGCCTTCTAGGGCTGTGTTGAAAAGAGGGCCATCAATTCATTAGAAATCTGCTAGACCCTCTCACTTGCATTTTTCAGGCAAAAAAACCCCACATTCTCCATGCAACCCTGATCCTATGGGTAAAGTTTGATTTTCAAGAACTAATTCCATCGTTCAACCCCCATGACATGACAGCAAGAGAATCAGCACTCGTCCTTGAATGGCTGTGAAATGTTTAATCCTGATTTTAATTTCCCTCCCTCTCGGTGCCATTTAAAATGTTCGCTAGCCACATGTCCTTGATATTTTGTTTTAAGTAACAGTTAAAAAATATGCAGGCAAGGTGGTAAAGTAATTCTGAAATAATTTTTATAATAGCATCATTAAGGCTTTCTTCATTAGATGAAAAGTA
This sequence comes from Varecia variegata, assembly GCA_028533085.1. Lineage (NCBI taxonomy): Eukaryota > Metazoa > Chordata > Mammalia > Primates > Lemuridae > Varecia > Varecia variegata. The sequence continues at coordinate 1,356 of JAQIFY010003334.1, read as the reverse complement.
GCAAATGTGAAATACATTATATATTTTGATATTTAACAGCTATATTAACACATTTGTATTTCAATTAGTTCAGAATATGGAACATTTATTTGTAATTAGGATTTAATTTCTTCTTTATTTATATCTATATTAAAGACATGTGCAGAACAAGAAATTCATATTGAATTATTAAAATATGCATTGAAATACACTTGAAATCCCAGGGGATTTCAAATGCTAGGAAAACAAAGTACATTTTGAATCAGGAAAAAAGGACCAAGTCAACTTCCTGTCCCCACACTCAAGATTAACTAGTAGACTAGTATACTATGGCACAGTTTCTAAATTTGATTTCAACCTTTTAAAAAAGGAAAGGTTATAGTCTTTTACCCTTCCTACCCCACCTCAGTTACATTGTCAGATGCTTGCTAAACTTATTTAAGAAATTAACATATTTTACATTTGAGATTTTACCTGCTACAGTAATGGAAGCAATAAAGAATTGATAATGGATAATGTTTAGAGGTTAAAATGACACTGGTTACATTTTGGCTCCAATGTCTCCAACCGTAGTGGCAGGCAAGTCACTTGGCCTAATTGAGGCTTAAATTTCTCAACCGTAAAATGAGGATAAAAGTATCACCTTTTCTAACTACCTCACTGGATTATCAGGAAAAGTAAATGAAATAACGTTTATGGAAGAGGCTTGTAAATTTTCAAGTGCTAACCAGAAAGTTTCCTAGAAGCAGTGTGGGTCAGTGCCAATCGGGAAGGCTGTGCATTGCACAAGGATATTGTATCACGTCACATAGATTTCCACGTCAATAATTTCCTGGCAAGTGGCAATAGAGAGTCTTGTTCTAACAAAGTCTGCATGTTATGACAATTTTCCAATAGGAAGGGGTTCCTTTTTCTAATTCATACAAAGACCCTTTGTATTGGGATAGAGGAAGCATTGTCCCAGTCTCTTGTCTCTCCCTTTCTCCAGTTCAATGCAAATTAGATAATGTTATTCCTCTGCTAAAACTCCAACCATGACTCCTCAATTGCCTTCGGAATAAAGTCTATATTCCTAAATTTGACAAAGCTTGAGGCCCCTTGTCTCCACCCCGTGTCATCTCTCCTTGTTCTTCACTAGCTCCAGCTCTGCTCTAGTGTGCAGAGATACCCACAATTCCCTAACCAGCATGCACTTTCTCACCTCTGATCCTGGGGAAATACGTCTGTCTGAATCCTCCTTCCACACCTCCTTTGCTCTATGTAGCTTGGATATCACTGGATATGTCACCTTCTCCGGGAAGCCATCCCTAAGCTACCTCTTTTACTCAGCCCTATGGGAATACTTTTCTTTATGTTCTCTCTTGTAATGACCTGTTT
>JAQIFY010003333.1:0-12635 GCA_028533085.1 Varecia variegata | reverse complement strand
CACGCTTGAGGCTCGGACTCGGGGGATTGGGAGGGACATGGGCAATATATCTATGCAGAACTTTTGTACCCCCATAATAAGCTGAAATAAAAAATAAAAAAAAAAAAAAAAAAAAGAAAAGAATGATCAAATATCGAGGATGGGGTATTCTTGCTAAACTAACTTAGCAGAATTCTTTGCTAGAACTAATTTTTTTTAAATTTTAGAATATCACGGGGGTACAAATGTTTTGGTTACATGGATTGCTATTGTACTGCTTGAGACTAAGTTATAAGTGTGCCAATCTCCCAGATAGTGTACATTGTACCCATTAGGTATTATTTCACCCATCCTCTTCCTCCCCCACCCACCTGTTTGATTTCCATTGAGTTTTACTTCTTATTGTGCACATGAGTGCTGTTTGGATAGTTCCAATTTAATAGTGAGTACATGTGGTGTTTGTTTTTCTATTGTGATACTTCACTTAGGAGAATGGTCTCCAGTTACATTGAGATTGTTACAAAAGGTATTAATTCATTTTTTATGGCTCCGTGATATACATATACCATATTTTGTTAATCTCCTCATGAATTGTTGGGCACTTGGGTTGATTCCACATCTTTGCAATTGTGAATTGTGCTGCTATAAGCATTCGAGTGCAGGTGTCTTTTTGATAAAATGACTTCTTTTCCTTTGAGTAAATACCCAGTAGTGGAATTGCTGGAACAAATGATGGGTCTAATTTTAGTTCTTTGGGGAATCTCCATCTATTTTCCATAGAGCAGTTTGCAGTCCTATCAATAGTGTATAAGTGTCCCTTTCTTTCTGCATCCACACCAGCATCTATTGTTTTGAGACTTTTTGATAAAAGTCATTCTCACTGGGCTTAGGTGATATCTCATTGTGGTTTTGATTTGCATTTCTCTTATGATTAATAATGTTGAACACTTTTTCATATGTTTATTGCCCATGGGTCTATTTTCTTTTGAAAAGTTTCTGTTCATGTCTTTTGCCCACTTTTTAATGGGGTTGTTTGATTTTTTTTCTTGCTAATTTGCTTGAATTCTTTGTAGATTCTGGTTATTAGCCCTTCATTGGATGTATAGCATGTGAATATTTTATAAAGAAGTACACAGTTGGGCCTAGCAGAAGATTTGGAAGCTGGACTAAAGTCTGACCAAGCCAAGAATCTTTGTCAATAGTCAAAAGCTAGAAACAACCCAAATACCTTCCTTAGGAGGATGGTATAAACAACTTGTATTATATTCATATGATAAAATACTAGTGGGCAATAAAAAGGAACAAAGTATTCATATGTGCTGCTACACGGATGGATCTCAGCATTATGCTGTTTGAAAGAAGCCAGACACAAAAAATACGTGCTCCATATGAAGCCATTCATATGAACTCAAAGAATTGGCATAACTAATTTGTGATGATAGAAATCAGAATATGTAGAGTCAGTGAGGGGGATTGGCCAAAAAGGGGCAGGAGGGTAATCAAAAACTTCTTTCTCTTCAGGTGTACACAAAAGTTAAAATTTATCTCAATGAACATTTGAGACCTGTGCCTTTTATTACATGTGAATTATAACTCAACTTAAAAATGCGAATTGGAATTCTTTCACAAATATTCAAGATGCATTGTTATGTTTTAAAGTTCCATTATTAATTTCATTTATACATACAAATTAGCTTTCCTCTTAGAAAAGTCTTCTTGGTATTTCAACAACAAAATGCCCTGTCTGGAACAAAGTGCTCTTATGATTCTGCCACATAGAAAGAAAACAGCATTATCATTGGGTCTCATTAAATATTATTATAGGAATAGATAATTGTGTAGAGACTAAATTACCCATGTCTTTAGTACTAATTCTGACAGCCACAACAATACAAGTAATTGTATCTATCATTTTTTTAAGTGCTTGGGGAAGTACTAGGCACTTGATGTGTTGTCTCCTGTAGTCCTCACAACCACCTTCTTTTGCCAATGAGGAAAACCAAGCTCAGAGCAGTTATATAACTTGTTCAGGGTCACATGGTTTGGAAGTCTGAGCCTGTTTTTGAATACAAGTTTAATGAGACAGACACAGCTCTATTCAGCAGACAATATTGTCTCTTAATTTGATGCTTGACATCATTCCTTCAGTACAACAAATTTATCAATACTTTAAAATTGTTACAGACTGATGTATTAGTCAGGGTTTAATTAGAGATACAAAACTGCTAGTACAATTTACATATACACAATTATATGCATGTATAATATCAAGTATAAAATTTAAAATAATAAAGTTATGTATACATCTACAAAAACTATCTATATCTATATACCTATATCTCAAGGAATTTGTTACAGGGATTTGACCTTAATCTCTGTAAGGATGTTATCTTAATATCTGATGCAGGCAGCTGGGAAAGGAAGATGGTTATAGAGTTGGAGAGACCTAGCATGCTGCGATCCCCAATCATTAGCCAGAGGCCATGAGACTAGCAGAGCTCTACATCGGTTCTTGTCGACTTTGGTCTTACTGGTGTGTGTGTCCAGCAAATGCTAATACCCTTCATCACAGAGCTAAACACACACATCTGGCCCAGAGGCAAAGGAGGTAAAGGAGGATCTGGGAGAAGGAAGACAGTTGTAGGCCTGGCTGCTGCCTCATGCCAACAGGTGGGCCAGCTAACAAGTGACAATATGTCAAAATGGCTGCTGCTCCCCTTCTGCCTCTCAGCTACCCCCCAGGAACCTGTCATGTAGCCCATGGTAACTGAAAACACGCAAGACAGGGAATGGAATTCTGGGTAATACGGTTCAGCATAGCCACGTTGACACATTCTAAAGCCACTGTGAGTGAGTTGGACATGAATGCTACTTATAGAATTAGCCAATTAAAAATCTAGCGTAGAATTGTAAAGGACATTCTCCAGAGTGTCAGTCTTGCTCCACGTTTTTCTAGCTGTGTGAGTGTGAACAAGTTACTGGAATTCTGTGAACTTGAGAATCCTTATATAGAAAATAAAGATAATAACAGAGCCTATTAATAACACTGCTATTAAGACCAAGAGAGAAGAAACGTGTTCAAGAAAAAGCAAACTTAGAAGAGTATTTGACACATGACAATCAGTAAATATACCTATTATTAGTATACAATGAACAAAATTTCTCAAATCACAAGAGTCTTGTTTTTCAGTTTAAATGTAGACGATAATTTAAAATATCTTATAATTTTGAACCTGTAAAATTACAACAGAATGTACCTTTGTAAACTTAGGTCATATAAATGTAAATATATGTGTTTTTTAAATTGCTGAAAGTCTACATGGATCAAGTGAAAATTCAGTTTGAAATAGGCATTTGTCAAGTCACAGTGCTAAAGAATCTGTTTAAAAATAGCCTATCACTGTGCTTCTCTAGAGGATTTATAATGAAAATAGGGCTTTGAAATTATACACACATACACACACATAATTCCACAAAACTCTATTGTGCAGCAATATTATATTTATTCTAGGTATGATAATCATATCATATAATTTTATATATAATATTGCTACAGAAGTAGAGTTTTTCTGGTCCATTTAATAACCACATTCTATAACAAAACCAGTTGGTTGTGAGCTGATGTATGGAATTTCAGATGAGGAGTAAGAATGTTCAGAGGAGGTACAGCAAAATTGTTTAGTTCTCTCTTTGAAGGACAGAAGTGGAGCAAATCACATCTTTATCAGCAGTCTACATGTCCAGCCACAACATTTGCTCAAAAAACCTACCTGATAGTCCACAAAACTTAGCTCCAAAGCAAAAATATCTGCTGAAGTATATAATGATTCAAGAGACGGGGATCCACCTTTATTTAACTATATGCAGAATACATTTATCAATGCAGAAAGTGAGTTTAGCAAGGTCTCAAAATACAGAGTCAATATGCAAAAACCAATTGTATTTTTGTGTACTAGAAAAACCAAATAAAAAATATATGTTAAAATATATTTTAAAAAATACTACTTATCAAGGCCTAAAAAACTAAAATGCTTAGTAACAAATTTGAAAATACAGATTCAAGACTTGTACACAGAAACTACATAATATGGCTGAGAGTAATTATAGAATACCTAAATAAAAGGTGAATTAAACCATGTTCATGGACCAGAAGACTAAGTATTGTTAGAATGTCAGTTCTGTCCATATTGACCTCTAGATTCAACATTAAATCAATCAAAATCCCTGCAGAATTTTCTGAAAATTTGATAAGCTGATTCTAAACTTCATACGAAAATGTAAAAAGTCTAGCTTAAACAATTTTGAAAATGAAGAATTGAGTTGGAGGACTTGCACTATCTGGTTTGAAACTTACTGTAAAGCTACAGTACTCAATAAATTAGAGTAAGAATAGACACCACAATCAATAGAAGAAAAAAGAGAGTACAGAAATAGGTACACACCTATATAGTCAATTGATTTTCTAAACAAGTACCAAGGTAATTCAATTGGGGAAAAAAAAAACAGCCTCCTCCATCAATAGTACTAGAACTATTAGATTTTCATAAGCAAAAAAAATTACCTCACATGATAGGCAGATATTAACTTGAAATGGACCATAAACTAAAATATGATAGGTAAAAATGTGAAATTTCCAAAAGGAACATAATAGAAAATCTTTATGACCTGGGGTTAGGCAAATTTTTCTTAGATTATATATATAATAACAAACTATAAAAGATAAAAATGCTACATTGGATTTCATCAAAATTAAGAACTTTTGTTCTTCAAAAGACATTCTTTAAAAAAAGAAAAGAAGCCACAGAATGGGAGAGAATATTTGCAAAACATATATGATAAATGACTTGTATCTGGAATATAAAAAGACTCTTAAAACTCAATAAGAAGACAACTCAATTTAAAAATGTGGTCAGAATTGAAAAAAACATACCAAAGAAGAGATAGAAATGAATATAATAAGTACATGAGAATATGCTTAACATTGTTAGTCATTAATAAAATTCAAAATAAAAATGCAATGGAATACCACTACACACCCACTAGACTGGCTAAATTCAAAAGAAGACGTGTCAAGAATATGAAGCAACTGGAACTCTGATGTGTTGTTTGTTGCTGAAAATGCAAAATGGTACATCCACTTTGAAAAAAGTCTGTCAATTTCTTAAAATGTGAAACATACATTTTCCATACACCCAAAGAATTTTACTCCTAGGCATTTATCCAAGGGAAAAGAAAATATATATTAACACAAATATTCATATACACTTGTACATTCATATTCAGAGTAAGTTTGCTCATAATAGTCAAAAATTTAAAAGAACTTGCCTCTCCATCAAATGGTAAATAGATATGTGTATTATATGTATAAATACACTGTCATTTGGAAATTCACTTCAAAAAGCCAGAATAAGTGTTTTGTGTTAGATCTTATGAGTGTTAAAAAGTACAGGTGTTGTGTGGGATTAACTTGGATTTGCATGTGTCAGTAAGCCCTGTACTAACTGTGAGAAGAACCTGGCCTAATCAATTACTGTCTCAGAACTTCAGTTTCCTCATTTGCAAAATGGGAATATTCATTTTATCTGCCTGATAAAGTTAGTAATAAGCAACATTGGGCAAGCAAAGTGCATGACACATCATGAAAATGAATATTAATTGTTATTACAGCTGTTGTTTTATTATTATATCTAAATGATTCCTGGGAATGTATAATATTTATTAAATACATTTCCATTATCATGAAACAATTTGGGGTTGTTTAAGATTTGTGAATGCAGCATTTTACTCAACCAGAATACTGTATATAAAGCCAAAAGTCAAGAATATTTATTAATGTTAATATAAAATCTATTAAATAATTCTTTCAGATCTAGATCTACCCGAATCCTATCCACAGAGTTTTCCCAAAATTGCTAATATAGGGAATAAAGACTTTTTTGTCAATGAATGTTTTCTTTTCTCTTATAACTATTTGTGATTCTATTATAAAACAGAATAAATATATTCTTGGAGATATGCTTTCACATGTATTCTAGTTCCCATGCCACTAGTCTTTTATTGAAGATGTGTCAGTCAGCTGTGAAACATCTGTTCCTACAGTGAATCAAAAAAAATGGAATAGAAATATATTGTAAATGTCTTCAACATTACAAAAAAAGACAATATATAGATCTTCAACATTGCAAAAAAGACAATATATAGATCTTACAGATAAATAGAACTTATTTTTCTTATGGAGAGATAGATGATAGAGAAATAGATGATAGAGAGATAGATCTTACTTTTCTCCATGTAAAAATCCTCACTTGAAAATCAAATACAGCAAACTGATATGCTAATATCATTTTCTTTCCTTGACAATATTTTACTTAGAAACTAGATACATCAAAGAACCATTTCTCTTTGGAAGCCTGGAAAAAACTTTTCCTTCAGCCATACACCTCATTCATCTAGCAGCATGAGTATTAGGTGAAAAATAGAGTTTCCCTCTGCTTCCTTGTTCACCTAGGAATCAAATTCCATATTCTGTCCCAGCATGAATCTTTGTGATTACACATTAAACATAAGTTTCTTTCATCCTAGAGCTAAGATTTAGAGAAGACATAAACCCACAGTAAAGTAAGGCAAATACCAAAACAGTCACCTCAAAAATGTCCGTGTAAAAATACCAAAATTAGAGTAGGAGAGGAAATTAGCCAACTATTTGTTATGAAATGAAAGAAGGGAGAGCAAACTTTTCCCCTCATCTCTTTACTGTCACTTCCAACTCCACTCAACTGGAGCTAAATAGATATCTGAAATCTATAGTTACAATTTCTTTTGACATTGTATTAACAGTATTAACATTCAAATATAAATATTATCTTAAATAGTAAATGCATTAAATATTATCAGCCACTGAAGAAGACATGAGTAAATGAAGACTACTCCATATTCATGAACTGCAAGATTCAGTATTATAAAATCTAAGTGTTCCTCAAAATGTATCTACATTATTAATGCAATCTCTCAATAGCTCAGCAGGGGTTTTTTTGGTGGAAATTGGCCATTGACTCCAAAATATTATGATAATGCAAAGCCAAGAATAGTCAAGTCATTCTTGAAGAACAAAGATGGAGGATTTATGGTACCAAATGGCAATACTTACTCTAATTAAGACAATGTGATATTGGTGCTAGGATAGGTAAACAGAGAAAAAGAACAGAAGAGATTTGATAATCAGATCCACACACCACATTTATGGTAGTGACTAAGGTGATAATCCAATGCAGTGTAAAATAATTGTCTTTAAAAAGTGATTCTGGGTCTAGGAGTATTCATATGGAAAAAGTTAATTTTATCTCCTTCTTTAAAATTTACACACAAAAAAATTGCAGATCTTAATGTGAAAGCTAAAACAGTCACCTACAAGATAACATAGGAGTATACCTTCATGATTTCAGGTAGTTGAAGTTTCTTAAACAAAACAACAAAAGAACCTACCATGATGTCAAAGATCAATAAATTGGACTTCATTAAATGTTCGATTTTTTAATGTTAAAGATTGATAAATTGGACATTTTTTTATAAGTCTGCAATTAAGACTGTGAAAAGGCAAGCCGAAAATTTGGAAATGATATTTGCCATACATATGTCTGACTTATATATAGAATGTATTCAATATACTAAATATATATTATATATACACATACATAGTATACATACATCAGTAAGAAACATATATCAATAAGAATATAGAAACAAGAAATTAGCAAAATACTTGTATTAGCACCTTACCAAAACTATATTGAAATGAAAATATGTACAACCATAATAGTCATAGGAAAATGCAAATTAAAACCACAGTGAAATGGCTAGACCATATTATCTAGGTTGTAGAAAACCTAGAATGCTCATGTGCCAATGATGAGGGTGTAAAATCAGTATACCACTTCAGAAAGCCACTTTCCAAAGTAGTTTTATTACTGCTATCACCCTGAAATATCTTGTTTTGGTGTACATCCAACAATATGTATAGCTGAGGACATGTACATGAATGTCCACAGCAGCATCATTTGAAATTACCAAATATTGGACATAATGCAAGTGTACATCCACATTAAAATGGATAAACTATAGTATTGTCAAACAATTGCATATACAGCAATAAGAATAAACAAAGAATTACAGTAACATAAAATAACACAGATAACACCCTAAGACTTAATGCTGAGGAAAAGAACCACACAAAGAAGTTAAATATACAAAAGTGCATTTTTTAAATAATTTAAAAACAAGTAAAACTAATCTCAGATATTAGAAGACAAGGTAGTAGTTACAGTTGGGGATAGAAGTGATGACAAAGAAAAGATATAAGGAGGTTTTTGTAGTGCTGGTAACATTCTAATTCTTGATCTGGTTACTGATAACAGGTGCGTTAAGTTTGTGAAAATTTGTTAAGCTGCATATTGCCTTTTTTTCTGTATGCAACTTTAAAATAAAACAATCACTCAAACTAAAAAAAAAATTAAAAAGTGGTTACAAAGATGGGATGGGATAGTATATTTTATTTTTATTTGGGATTATGATGACTATCTGAATGTGTTTTATCATATGCAAGTTTTATTTTCATAATTTTAAAGTTCACATAGACATATTTACAAATATAACCTCAATATCAACTTGTGCCATGACTGAGAAATCCAAATTCATCTCAGAATTGTCATCACCCCCAGGGCTTGCCCTCAATAGTCATAATGGTACTGCATGCCACTTTCTCCTGGAAATGGCTCATTGATCAAGGGCTGGACAATTGATATTGACCTGAGTCAACTTCTCTATCACATTGGTTTGTAACAAAGTGACTGACTGATAACGTGGCTTGCTACTACAAATATATGAAATTGAAACTCTGGCATGCGTATATTCATGGAGAAACAGTTAATATATTTATAGAGATGAATGAAACAGACAATACACCATGTCCAGAGGGGAGGAAACAAATGGAATAGTTGTTTGAATGCCTGTTAGCTTTTCAGGTCAGTCTGGGCTGTCCAGTCACACTCCAAGACATCTCAGTGTCCAACTGATAGAGTGTCCATTTGTGCTTATGAAAAGATATATTATCAGACATGATATGAGCTAATTTGTCTGATAAACTGACAAGGCCAAGAGGAAAGGCAATGGACCAGTCGATTTTGATGGAAACATCAACAGAGTTCAGAAGTGGATTCTAAAAGCAGATTCTGCTTGGATCCATCTCTATATGGGTGAGAAAAAGAGCAGGGTTTGGGGAGGGATTTAGGAACTGTGACAGCAGAAGGTTTTGAAAGATTGAGAATTAAGGAAAGAAGAAAAGGCTAGAACAGAAGAAAAGAGATTGAAACTAGGAGTAACAATCACCACCAGAGAGAGTAGTTTTCCATAGTAAAAGCCTTCAATGAGTAACACAATAATCCTTCTTGATGTTAAAGATTGCTTTAGTCTCATAAGTTAGTATGTAATACATACAGCTATCTGTCCCTTTTGGCAAAATTGAAAACCCAACTCTTAAAGCATACAGAAAAACAATAGCCACTAAAATATAAATAGTAACATAAGCAAACATATAATTGCAAATTTAAAAAAAATGAAGGAAAGATATTCAAATGGCCAAAAATACAAAACTTATAAGCTAAATAGGTCAAAATCAAGTGATCAATTAAAGTAAATACAGATGAAAAAATTATTAATAAAAATATGAAAACTGAATGTGAATAAAAGCAATCACTAACTGGAATTTTAGAAATCACGTGAACACCCATATACAAATTTATGAAATACTATATAAGCCAATAAGCAAATGTGACAATTAAACAGGGACCTGATTTGAGAGAATCAGCAGGAAAAGTTCACTCTAGGTCCCTACAGGGAAGATAAAGCTAGAAAGATTTTCAAAAACGTTGAGAGCTAGCTAAAAAAGTGACAATTGATATAATGTTATAAGACTTTAGAAAAAGATCAGATAAAGAAAAGGCAGAGAAACAGTAAACAGGGTTTATACGGAGATAACATCCCAAGGATCAGAAATCAAAACAGATAAAGGAGAAATGGATTTAAAAACACTTTGCAAGTCATTACCAGATACCGAAGAATCTGTAGGAAACATGACTTTCACATAGGATTTAGGGGTGGAGGAGGTAAGTAGTTATGAACAGGAAGGGGGGGAAGGGATGAACTTGACAAAGCGTGGTCCAAGAACTAGCAGAACCAGCACCACGTGGAAACTTATTAGAAATGCAGTTTCTGTTCGCCTCCCTAAACCTTGTGCACTAAACCTATTTTCCTTCTTATATATTTAGAAACAAAAAATGGGACTTAGTCTTACAATAGGGATTGAATAAATGAAATCGTGATGCCTCCTGAAACTTTGGGACCCATTTACCAAATTTCTCTACTTAACCATTGTAGCAAAATTTCATCTTCTCCCTAAAAAAAAAATGCTTTGAAAATACAGGATTTCTTTCATTATTATTATACAGTCATGTGTTGTTTATTGATGGGGATACATTCTGAGAAATATGTTGTGAGGCAATTTTGTCCTTGTGCAGACATCAAAGAGTGTACTTACACAAACGAAGATGGTAGAGCCTACTACACACCTGGGCTATATGGTACAGCCTATTGTTCCTAGGCTACAAACCTACATGGCATGTTACTATACTGAATACTGTCTGTCTGTCAGGAATTGTAACACAATGGTAAGTATTGTGTATCTAGACATAGAAAAGGTGTGGTAAAAACATGGTATTATAATCTTATGGGATCACCATTGTATATGCAGTCCGTTGTTGACCAAAGTGTTATAATGTGGTGCATGATTATACAATTTGAATTGTGAATAATAACTACAGTCATAATTTACTGGGCAGTAGTTATATACCACATTTTCCCCAAGTAATTTCAATTTAGTATTATCTTAGAGTTAACTCAAGGACAATAGTATACATATCACTAAACATACACACATATGTTTCATATTAAATTCATACATTTATTTTCATATGAATTAGAAAAATACTGCTTCTACTTATAGTTTTTTTAAAATTAAAGGTCAAAATATAGTTATACATGGAAATATTAAGTATCAATAAACAATAGGAAATATATAACTATGAAAACAATAGTGAAAGTATACATGGAAAATTAATATTTCTGGAGAAATTTCTTTTTGTTATTCAATCATCAAAACAGTGATATGAAACAGGTATTGAGAATCAGAGAATGTCTATATCTTCCCCGAGATACTACAGGTCATATGTCTAGCACTAACATTTAAACCTAGAACCATTACCCAAATCCATGCCCTTAATCTTATATTATCTCCTCTCACATATTTCCAATATCATACTTCCCTCTCCCCTCCAAAAATGAGTGGTATAAGCACAATAACCTATAAATTGTTCTAATTTCAATTTCTAATAAATTGTTCTAATTTCTAATTAATTTCAATCACTTTAATACGTACTATATGAATATTATTTTAGATGTTCTCTATATATCATATTGTAAAGCCTGGGTTAAACTTTTGAAATCCTTTTCATAATATGATGTACATTTCCAGAAATGAAGATTGTGTCTGCTTATTTGTTTTGTAAAATAAAATGAGTATATAATAAAATGCTATGCGCAGATAGCATGTGCCTATAAAAATCTATCTATATCAGCAGGAAGAGCAGCAGCAAAAATCCTTAAAGAGGAATGAATTTTCTGGCATATGGTGCTCTGCTAAGCAACCAAGAAATCATACTACATAGTATTTTCCTTGAGGGTGGGCCATCTTTGATTCTCATTCATTGCAACTGAGGAGTGAAATGTTGGAAGGAGAGAAAAGCCATGATCCCTGTTTGCAAGTAGTTTGCCACTAGTGAAAGAGTGAATGAAAACTCAGACACACATTATAAGTAAACTGAGTGTGTGTGTGTGTGTGTGTGTGTGTTGTACATGTGTACACATCTGCAACTGAGAGAGGCAGGGCTAAAGAGGAGAGGGGAGAAGATAATGAATGAAGTGTTAGATTAAAGTTCTGTATGGAAGAACAATAACTTGTTCACACTATGTGTAATTTTGCGATGCAGAATTCTGTGGCATGCAAAAAGCGTAAGTAATTGGCACAGGAAACTTGGAGCGCAGACATGGGACTTCAGGCTTTCATTACTTATTTATTGCATTTACTCATTTATTCAACAAACGCATAATGAATACTATTAGAGTATGTGCAGAGTGCACTGGGAGGTGCCGGAATATAAATAAATCCATGTCTAGAGTAAAACAAAGCAGATTGTCATGGTAGGGAGATCTTCGGAGAAATACAAACAGCGGTGAGCTTGATTGTAAGTAAATATTTACAGATAAACGAATTTGAAATGGGAAAAATATTTGTGCCCGCAAGATAATGATATCAGGAACCGTAAAAGTGAAAATAAATAAAAGGCTGTGAGATAAACTATATGATGTTTCTAATATGAGACTTTGAGTTTCAATGGACACTGAAAGTAATTTTTTTTTTATTATAGCTTATTATGGGGGTACAACCGTTCTGGTTAAGTATATTGCCCATGCCCCTCCCAACCCCCCGAGACTGAGCCTCAAGGGTGTCCATTCCCCCAACAGTGCACATCGCACTCATCATGTAGGTA
>JAQIFY010003332.1:0-12636 GCA_028533085.1 Varecia variegata | reverse complement strand
TAGTACAACTGATACTATTTATCAGGTGGTGTATATCTCTGCTTCATTGTTTTAACTTGAAAAATAAAGAAAAATATAGTACATAGATTTGATAAATGCTCAAAAATATTAGCTCTTACTGTTGTTCTAATTGTTAAACTTGCCATTTGTCTTCATTGTCAAAGGCTTTATCTCTTTATTCACTGCTTCCCCAACATTCAGTGTCACAACTAAGTCACAAGGAACTTTTACATAAAAGTTTTTAACAAATAAATAACATATACATACATATGTATACACACATACATACACAGAGAGAGTATATTTATGGGGGAAATATTCTCAATTATTAAATAAACTTAATAATTAACTTTTGTAACCCAATATGCTTGTGTTTAGAAATGTGAATATCATTTTATGCACTTCTTCCTCATTTTAATAATTATCATTCTTTTTTTATTTTTTAACCCTGGCCTTAGTCCCAGACTTCAATTGCTATTTTTTTTTTTCAACCTGTCCTGAATTTTACCTTAGAGACTAATCTTTGCTGGGATTTTCCTGTCTCAATGCATCTCAGCCAACTTGTCATAAATAGTGTGTCTTTCTGTCCACATTGTTCTCACATTGTCTACTTTCCCCATCTCCCAGTCTATCTGCTAGGAGAAGAGCAGCATTTTAAACATTTGCCTCCCCTAACTCTCCTACATTTTCTTGATTTCAAGTTATCCAATCTCTCTAGCTCAAAGAACTAACTTTTGCACTCCACTTAATAATGAAGAATCAACTCTCTTATACAATTCTACTATAACTAATGCTCTCTAAAATAATTTCTAAAACATTGAAATTGCTTAAGTAACATAAAGGTATATGTAATAAGTTCCTTAAGAGAAACTGTTCTAAGAAGGAGTCTGTTAAAAAAAAAATACAGAATATCTTTGATAAAATATGACATATGTTTTATAATAAAAATTCTATCTTTTAAAATCATAATCTTACAGATGTTCTCAGACCAAGATCAGGGACTTCCACATTTTTGGTTTCTAAATATATAATAAAATCAGAATTCTACCAAGACTAGAAATCTTATTTGCATATTGCTCATTATAAAATTTACTAAAGTTGCAGTGTTGATGCCAATCATTGCAAAACTCATGTCCAACCTAGAAATATAAATTACATTACTGAAAATGAGAACTTTAACAATTAATACAACACATTAGATAAAAATTGTAATAGCATTCATAGTACTGAAAATTTTTACACACATGTACTACATATTTTAACTCATATTTTATGTACAGTAATTTATCTGTGCATAATATATAACCTGCCTCTGAAATAAGTGGTAATATGTCCCATTGTACACATATAACCTCATGTGTGTAGAGATGAAATATTTTGCCCGAGGTCACGTAAGCTATATGCAGCAGAGCTGAGGTTTAACCCAGATTTGCATTCCAAGATCTGTGCTTGCAAATATCTCTCTAGATCCTGTGCCTCCTTGAGCTAATGTCCCATTTTCTCTCTACTTAATAAGCAACCACTTTTAAAGAATACATTTGACTTGCAGTCTCTACTTCATCACCTGACAATCTTCCATTGAAATAAGTCAAATTCAGCCATGTCTCTCATGGGTATGAAAACCTTTTCGGGATAAGACTCTCTCTGTCATCTGGAAGCATTTACGCACAGGGCCTGTCACACACACACACATACACTCCCTTAATGTGAACTGCCTCCAACCTTTCAGGAGGCCTTTAACAAATCATTGACTGAGGTTGTAGTTTGGTCTATGTGTTTAAAAATTAATAAGCTTGTGAATCTGAAGCCCACAAACCTGGCTTGATTATGTACCATCTATTACTCAAAATTATTTCTAGCAGAAATTTGACTCCAGGTATTTCATGCTGTAAATAACGGAAAATGTCTAGTTTAAAAGTTCTTTCAGTAATGGATTGACAATCTCGTCTCAAATATATTTAAAAGTCTGCGCTTTCATATTCTGAACAGAGCACTAAACAAATCTGCAAAGCCCTTTTAATAATTTCTCCCGGCAGATTGCACACACTGTTTGAATCAGGAGGTTTTGATTACATGAAACCACTGAGAATAGGATTGCTAATTCCTCAGACACATGAACAGAATGAAAGGGAAATCTTCAGTGAAAAGATGATTAAAGACTTAAAGGGAAATGGATTAAAAAGTGAAAATTGAAAGACGTAAAATGACAAAAAGCAAGTTTATTTGGATGGGTTTTTATTTCCCTAAATGCACAAATAAAATTAATATTCAATCAGTCTAGTACAACAATGACTCAGTGACCCTGATCAGCCAGGGAATGTGATAATGTTGACAGGTAAAGTCTCATATTAACTGGTGATTTACGATTTTATCTACTCGCACTTTTAAAAATCTCTTTTAAAATATATTGCATTTGCTATTCCATTAATACATAGCACTAATATAAAAAAGCTTTTCTGTATGATTCGAAGTCGGTATTTTAAAAAATGAATAATTAGCATTCAATTTCCCTATATTTAAGTTGTATTCAATGTATACTTTCATCACTATATATTAATACTCTTAATACTGCCTTTTTAAGACTAAAAAAGACTTCTGAATATTAGCTCTCACATAAGCACGTTGTTGAAAAGAGTCATTACAGTATTTTCTAGACTACATTTCAGCAGTTTCTCCCCATGTCCTTTCTCCCCAACACGTGGCAATCACCAATCTATATTCTCTATGGCTTTACCTATCGGATATTTCATATAAGTTGAATCACATAATATGTAACATTTTATAACTGGTTTCTATCACTTAGCATAATATTTTTGAGGTTCATCCATGATGTAGCATGAGTCAATACTTTATTCCTTTGTTATGCTAAATAATATTTCATTCTCTCTCTATATATCACTATCTGTTTATCCATTTATTTATTCATGGATATTTGGGATGTTTACACCATTTGGCAATTATGAATTGTGCCTATAAGAACATGTGCGTGAAAGTATTTTTTGGGTACCTATTTTCATTTGGGCCATATACCTAGAAGTGGAATTGCAGAATCATATGCTAATTTTATAGCTAACTTTCTGAGGAACCACCAAACACTTTTTGACAGCAGTTGGAATCTTTTATTTTCCTACTAGTAATGTATAAGTGTTCCGATTTCTCCATATTCTTACCAATGCTTTTTTAAAGTATTGTAGCCATCCTAGTGAGTGTGATGTGGTACTTCATTGTAGTTTGATTTGCATTTCCTAATGACTAGTGATGTGGAGCATTTGAATATATTATTTGAAGAAATGTCTATTCATGTTCTTTGGGCATATTCTAATTGTATTTTTTTGTTGTTGTTGTTACTGAGTTTTAAGAGTTCTTCACTAATTCCTGATAAATATCCCCCACTTAACAAATGTATTAATTCTGAATGTGAATCTGGTCTAGATTCCCCTTCATCTTTATTATCTTTAAAAATTCAAATGAATTTAGACATAATGGACATTTTAACAAGATTGATGCAACTCTCATCAAAATTCCAATGTCATTTTTCACAGAATTAGAAAAAACAATCCCAAATGTCATATAGAATCAAAAAAGAGTCTGAATAACCAAATAAATCCTAAGCAAAAAAAAAAAAAGAAAGAAAGAAAGAAAGACAAAAAAAAAAAAACAACTAGAGATATCTCATTACTGGACTTCAAATTATACTACAAGGCTTTAGTGATCAAAACAGTGTGGTACTGGTATAAAAGTAGAAACACAGATCAATGGAGCAGAATAGAGACCCCAGAAACTAAAACCATACACCTACAACTAACTGATCTTTGGCAAAGCAGACAAAAACATACACTGGGGAAAGGATACCCTCACCCTATCCAGTAAATAGTGCTGGGAAAATTGGAGAGCCACAAACAGAAGAATGAAACTGGATCCCTAACTCTTACCATATACAAAAATTAACTCAAGATGTATTAAAGACTTAAATGTAAGACCTGACACCATAAACATTCTAGAAGAAAATTTAGGGAAAACTCTTCTGGACATTGACCTAGGCAAAAAATTTATGACTAAGACACCAAAAGCAAATGCAACAAAAACTAAAATATATAAATAGCTCTTAGCTAAACTAAAATTTTCTGCACCACAAAAGAAATTACCAACAGAATAGACAACCACAGAATGGGAGAAAATATTCACAAGCTATACATCTAAAAAAAGGACTAATATCCAGAATCTAAAAGGAACTTAAACAAATCAGCAAGGGAAAAAAATGACCCCATTAAAAATTGTGCAAAAGGTATGAACAGACATTTCTTGAAAGAAAATATACAAATGGTCTACAAATATATCAAAAAAATACTCAACATCACTAATCATCATGGAAGTGCAAATTAAAACCACAGTTAGATACTACCTTACCCCAGTCAGAATAGCCATTATTAAAAAGTTAAAAAACAATAGATATGCATGTGGATACAGTGAAAAGGGAACACTTACATACTGTGGGGGGGAATGCAACTTAGTACAACCTCTAGGGAAAACAGCATGGAGATTCCTCAAAGAAATAAAAGTTGATCTACCATTTGATCCAGGAATCCCACCACTGGGTATCTACCCAAAGGAAAAAGGTCATTATATCAAAAAGACACATGCACTCATATGTTTATCACTGAACATTTTACAATTGCAAAGATATTGAATCAACCTAAGTGCCCATCAACTGACAAGTGGCTAAAGAAAATGTGGTATATATACACCATGGAGTACTACTCAGTCATAAAAAGGAATGAAATAATGTCTTTTGCAGCAACTTGGATGGAACTAGAAGTCATTATTCTAAGTGAAGTATCCCAAGAATGGAAAAACAAATACTGCATGTACTCTAAGTGGGAGCTACACAATGAACATACATGGTCACGTAGAGTGGTGTAATAGATTTTGGAGACTCAGAATGGGGGAAGTGGGAAGGAGCTGAGGGATCAAAAATTACCTATCATTACAATGTCTACTATTCAGGTGATGGGTACACTAAAAGCTCTAACTTTACCACTGTACAATTCATCCATGTATCAGAAAACCACTTATACTCCCTATATCTATTGAAATAAAAAAATCAAATCAGACTTGAAACAGTAATTCCAGAATGCTGTTTATCCTTAGACCCAGCTATAATACTTCTGCATTTGTTTCTGATTTATACATTCAATTATAATATTATTGTTTGCTAGCACTGTATACTTACTTTCCTCTGTAGCCTCCCTGTTTACCATCAACTAATGCTTAAGGGGAGAAAAGGTATAGCATTCTTAGGAGGGATACACATTCTTCTCTTTATGAAACCTGAAAGAAATTATCCTTCAATCAAAAAAATCATTTTTATTATTATTTCTAAAAATCATAAAATGAGGGGTTGTTTTATGCTTGTTTTATATAAATCAACTTCATTTTCTCCTACCTGCATTTCCCTTTCAGAGACAATAAATGAATGTAATGACTTTCAATTTTCATTATTAAAAAAATTTAAAAAATGAAAAAAAAAAACCGCCTATTCTCTGGTAAAGACAATAAATTCAATATCTTAAAAAAATTTTCAGTTTCTGATTTTCTTTCTTCTGTATTCAAATTCATCACATATAACTAAAAACGTTTTCTTTTTCTTTCTCTCTTAGCTATATTCTCTTTCCAAATCTCCCTATTTTGGAATATAATTATGCCACTGACTAAGCAATGCGGGATGGGATTTTGGTTTTATTAAAAGGGATCTAACAACTTATTTTACATGTCAACAAAACAGTTTTTGAATGCACAAAGGAGCTCAGTAAACTACAGCAGCCACTTTCAAAAATCTATCCCCTGAGACTGTCAGTGAATATTCTGGTATCGGTTAATTAAACATAAAGCATTTGATTTTAGGAAGATGGTAATTTCTCATTACTTTATCATAAGAAAGTGTGTTACGATGACCACATACAATTTAATATACATGGCTCCTGTGGATGATTCTGCACTAGTTTTGTCTCTTTGATGAAGAGCTTAACTTGTGAAAGCATTAGTATTTTTCCTATTGAAGCAAAGCCTATTACACTTGCCCGTATAAGAGTTAAGAGTGACAGAGAATATAGAAATCTTGCATCTGAAAGAAGTTAGCTTTGCTTCCTCTAAAATGGCTTGCAATTATTCTTTCTAAAAAACCCAGCCTTACAGAAAAAAAAAATAGACATTCGTGCAAAACTCTGTTAAATTAACAGTTCATCATTTTATAGTACACTATAATAGAACTTCATATTCAGTCATGTGCTTTTGTTCACACTACTGAAATCTCATTACAAAGTCCGTCTTAGATATATGGCTGAGTCTACAGCTACTTAGTTCTTAACGGAAGACTACAGTTAGTCTCTCCTTACCTCATTTATCAAATATGCACACAAAATGTGGTATTATATGAAAATTTCATTTCATTTTTTTAGTCTTCCTTTCTTTTTTCTTTCTCTTTTTTTCCCCTTAACTTGAGATTGGATTTATTCCAAACATATTTGACTACTTTCCTAGACATTAGTTCTCAGACCCAGGAACTATAAAAACACAGTGCCAAATGAAAATTTCAAATAAATTTTATGTCTTTTATAAATATCCACACCCCCTCCCCTACACATATATATGTAAACATATAGCAGCATTGTGCAGTCCTTTGAAAACCCAGTATATGAAACAAGTTTGCTAGTCCATAATAAATTACATACAAATAGGGACAATTTGGAATCTGTTCATTAATGTTTTCATATATATTAATTCATTTGATCATCACAATAATTTGGGGGTGAATAAAATTATTATATTTCATAAATATAAAAAGAGATTCAGATTAGTTTTAAAAAATACCAATACAAGTAAAACTTATCACAGTGGTTCACCAATATTAATCATTCAACCATAATAGCTGTTTTTATTAACAATGCTAAATAAATCTATCATAGCAAACATCTTAGTCCATTTTCATATAGCTATTAAAAAACAGAGGCTGGGAAATTTATAAAAAAAGAAAGAGAGTGATTTGGCTCACAGTTCTGCAGGCTGTACAAGAAGCATCTGCTTCGGTAAGGGCTTCACTCATGGTGAACGTGGAGGGGAGGCAGCAGGTGCAGGTCACGTGGGGAGACGGAGCAAGTGAGGAAGGAGGGGATGCCAGGCTCTTCTCAACAACCAGTTCCTGTAGGAACTGGGAGTGAGAACCCAACTGCACCCACAAGAAGGACACCAAGCCATTCAGGAGACACCCACCCCCATGACACAGTCACCTGCCTTTAGGCCCCACTCCAACACTGGGATCAAATTTCAACACTGGATTTGGAGGGACAAGCAAACCCTATCCAAACTACAGAAAGTTGTTAGTACCAGGAGGACTGTTTGAAAAGCTCATTTGTACCACTGGAGAGTTGTGGCTAGTATGGTTTTGGTGGCAAGTACTTAGAGGATCCACTGCTAGGTAAAAATCCACTGGAATTTTGAGCCAAATCCAAAGACAGGAAATATTATCCAGGGTTGGATGAGGGAAACTTGTGTTAGGGGAAGCCATTTCATTCCTTTACAGGCCCAGCAGTCTCCCTCCCTCTCCAGGCCTGTATTTCCTTTATTTCTATGGAGGGAACTTTTTGTGGCTTAATGCAAATTCTAGCTGGTGTTCACAGGATCATATGTTACAGTAAACAAGCTTGTATGTTACTCACCTTGCATTCAGCACCTAGATGAACTAAATGGATTATGGGTTTAGCCCAGCATTGTCCACAATGGTGTGAGATGTATAATATCTCGTTAGGAAAATAAGCACATTTTGACAAATGAAGTTTGTTTGGGTAACTTGGCCAGGAGAGAGGTATTATGCTGTATGTACTAAAATCAGATTACTGGAAACAGGCCCAGCAGGCAGTTGTATGTAGTGCTGTGGCTAACGCTACATGCAGGTTTAGTTTGGTGGGCAATGGTATGTTCCTTATCATTCAGGTTAGTGTTCATTGTTTATTGAGTTTTCTGTCAATTGCCAATAACACTGGTGTGTTTTCATGACTATGAGATAAGCTTCACAGGTACTCTCTTGGTTTGCAAGAAAGTTGTAAATTTAGACATGCACCAAATTAGAACCTGAACTATGGAATATTCATATATGGGATGCTCCAGACGGACCAAGGTATTTAAAAAATAAAGATTGACTATGTTATATACCTGGACCATTTCTTTCCCTCTTTATTGCAGCTGTATTTCAATGGGAGGCCACTTGCTCAATTGTTTCCATTCTGGGGAATGGGAAGATATACAAATGAGTGTATTTGTATATCTTCAAGAGCCTCAGGGTTTATTACAATGGGTGGTGGCAATGTAACTATACCAGGAAATTTCCCTCCAGGTTGAGAGGTAATTTTCCTCAAATATTTCCTCAATCCTTATTAAGATAGTCTTGGTAGGCCTGGCAGATTGTGTACAGCTATAAGCAATAGTTGTCACTTTGGGTGGAAAAATTCCCATGCAGAGAGCAGTTAGAGCTCTCCATTGGATCTAATATATTTTTCATAAGAATTCTCTTTACTGTGACACCCAAGAGCTATGTTGTTTACAGTGGGCAGCCAGAATTGCAATGTTTGTAGAACCCACTTTCACTGAGTACTATGGGAAGTTTGCCGGTGGCATTGTGACGCTGGGTTAGGGAGGAATGCACAAGCTGGTAGTAGCCCGTAGCTTTTTAGATATGTCTTAGACCAGGTAATATTAACTCCAACAAAATAATAAAACTTGTTTCACAGGAACACACACAAACAGCAGCATAGGAATTAAAATAGTATAAGGGATATAAGAGGAAACGTATAACCAAAGATTAATTATATAAAGTAGGAGAGAAGAATTTCATGAGCATTGATGATAGGGAACAAGCAGTGGGCCAGTCTGTCAAGGAGCATGATTAACTTACAACATCATATCAAGGAGCATGATTAACTTACAGCAAGATGGCTAGGTCCCTCCTTGAAGGCAGAGACATTCTTAAACTCCCATGATGTGAGAGCTGTAAGAAGGGCTTAAGGACTCCAGGTCAGCCTCTGGGAGGTGAAAGTGGTCTCAAGTTTACAGCTTTCAACAAAACAGGGACTTTAGTTGTACAACCCCAAGAATTATGCCAACAGCCATGTCAGCTTGGAAGAGGACCCAGAGTTCCAAAAATAAATACAGCCCGGCTGACACCATTGATTACCACCTTGTGAGACCCCAAACAGAGCACCCAACAACTCCTAACTCATGGAACTGTTAGATAATAACTATAATTTTTAATCCTCTAAATTTGTGATCATTTGTCACTTATCAATAGATACATAATGCAATGGGTAAAAGAAAAACAGCAAAGACACTTCTCTTTAGGTCATAAAAGAAAAGAAAGATGAAATAAAGATGGAAAGAAAATAAACCTGTTGTGTTTTACCAGTGTTACCTTTTAGTAGCCTGTTAGCTTCCTCAAGCAATAGACTAAGTTTGGTTCATACAGGATTTTAACATTTGCTATAATAGATATGTTGGATACTAAAACAAATACACACACAGACACACACACACACACACCAAAAAAAACAAAAAAACAAAACAAAACAAGAAAAATATGATCCCTGACCTTAAAATGCTTATTTTATTGGAGAAAATAAGAAATTACATCATCTTTTTACATTTATAATAAGCAAAAGAGTTAAAAGAATAACATACTCTAATGAACTTTGTAAAAACCTATGTTGACATTGAAGATTATTCAAACAAATGCCCCATACTTGTATTTCAAAAAGAAAAAAAGACTAAATTATGGGGTTTTTTTAAGACTTTCTCTGGAAGGTTTCTTATATACCTTATTTTTGGTAGAAATTGGGATAATTTGTACTAAAGTTTACTAAAAAGTTAGGCTAATGAAAACTGTATTTGTCAAATAAGGCAATGACTGGAAATGCCAGGATAAAATTCAACTACTCAATTTGTAATTCATATTTGAGCAATAATGCACATCAGTTGGATTTTTACTTGTTTATTTCACTGGTCATATATGTGTATAATTACTAATTTAATATTTAATTGTAACTTTTAAATATAATGCAAGATGAACTTTATTAAAAGGAAATTACATTGGTTTTTTGAAATTTAAATTTGACAATTGAAAAGCTTTATATTAGAACGTACTTTATTTTCCTTTTGGGCTCTCAGAAATAATTTTCTTTCTCAGGCCCTTACAATAAGGTTGTATAACTGATTTTTGGACAACAGAATATGAGCGAGAATGATATACATGAGTTCCAGACAAGACTTTCAAATATTCTTGTGAGAACCTCCACCTATTTCTTTCCCTTTTGCAGTGACCTAGGAAGTCATATATTGAAGCTGGTAGCATTACAATATAGAAGAAGGTTGAATATTGAAATGAATATATGTAGGAGGGCCCTCACTGACCATATTAGAGCCATGAGGAGAAATAAAATGTTATTACATTAAGTCACTGATATTTTAGCTTTATTCTACCGTAACATAGCTTACCTTACTCTAGTATAATAATCAATATTGTTTTATTTGCCTTCTAAAATAGCAATTGCAAATGTGATGGGGTTATGTTTGGTTAGAAGAATTTTTTTAATTCACTTTATATGCAGAATAGACTATTCAGTCATTACTACCTTGTTATGACACCCTTCTTCACTAATAGATTTACCTGACTGTCCCTGGAACACATTAGGGTTTGTAGAACACTGCTATTAAATGAGTCTTATTTAATGTTATCTAATGCAAAGGAATGCTAACTTTTGTGTACTTTTTAGCCTGGGCTATAAGGTAATTTTCTGTATATATGAATTAATATGTGGTTCTCAAAGACACAAATAACAGTTAACAGTTGAAAAAATTTTAAAACCTGAAATCTTCAAAAGGTACTGCACATGATTTAAGAAAAATATAAAAATAGAACCAGAAATATGAAACTATTCCATCTAGGTTGACACTAGATTTAAAAGTTAGTATTAAATATGTAAGGTACCTTGCAAAAATTTATATGACTATTAACCAAAATGATAAATAAGTGACCCCAGACCATCTTATAATATTTATAAGTACAGGATTAAGGTTTCTCAGAATCAAAACTATATTTCCTGAGCATATACACTAAAGTTTATGGGATTTAATTAAAGTGGGCTATGGTCCCAGGCAGGATTATGCTACTAGATTCAAGTTCATCCTGATGCTACGCAAGTTCCACTTGCTCAAGCCATGCTGAACGTTCATCACAAAAACCTTTTAAAGTACTATTAATTTTATTTTCATAGAGACATGGTATAAACTGGGAATGGATCAGAGGCAGGATACAGTATGAAACCAGGCCTAATGAATAAATTTCAGGTATTATTTTAAATTTCCAGGACAATATCTAATTCTTCCTTCCTCATCAGTTCCCAGAATTGTTTTGGGGAAGATGTTTCCCATCAATTTATTAACTGGATCTTTTATTTCAAGAACTTTAATAGTAACTATTGCAATGAAACAAAGAGTACCCCAATCTATAAGATTTTTCACTCATCCAGTAGATTTCTTAGAGTCATTGTCTCAAATCAATAATATTGACACTCTTTCTTAAATGAACTTAAGGGAAACTCTTTTGAATACTTCTGAGAATTACCTGCTGGGATGATCTTATTAAACAAAATGTAGCTAAATAACGCTAAATTTCATGGATTCTAATTCCCTAATATGAACTACTCCCTTAAGGCCTCAAGTGTACACTATTTACAAAGCACACTTTATGTCAGCCCTTCTATTCTTCTTCTGTCAATATATCTCTTCCAGACAGAGCACAAGCAGTTCCTCTTTAGTGCTTCTGGCTCTCCTACACCATACTAATTGCTTAGGTGATTTTTCCCCCAATTTCTGGCTCTCCAAAGGTGTTCTCCAAAAACCAAGAAAACTTGTAATGTATTAGAATAAATACATAGACCTGAAGTCTACATACATGAAGATCTCTACCTGTTCAACCCCTCAACATCATTACACTATGCTTGCAAACTATTTTATAAGAATAAGCAATAATTTGTTTTATTAGTTTATTTGTTCTACAAATATTTATTAAGTAGGCTGAGATCTTAAGCAGAAAAGAGTCTTAGAAAGGTGATTCTGACTCTTGAGGCTGCTTTTCTCCTGTGTCAGAATAAATAACAATATAAAGAGATGTTAATACTTTGGATACAATAGGTGAAACAAATCAGCCATGATGATATAAGTAGATAAATGAATAATATGAAAGTTCCATGAGAAACAGAATATTTACATAGTTTCAAAGTACCTCCCACCAATTAATTATTAGTTATAAAAGGAAATGTTTCTGCATCTTATAACTCCTGTTGAATCAATTCTCTGATAACTACAAAATAACTGCTGGGTGGGGGTTTGAATTTAGAGGAAAGTAGTGGCATTATTTTCCATTATATGTCTTTCTTGCCTGATGCCAATTTAGGAAAGATAAAACTTGGGGGAAAAAAAAAAACAAACCTCAGTCTTACTGACTTCAAGAAACTGTGGTGTAGAAAGCCATGACATCTGGAGAGTGAGAAAGAAGTTCCACATGAGGGGCAACCAGAAATAGTGCTAAATTAT
>JAQIFY010003331.1:0-12638 GCA_028533085.1 Varecia variegata | reverse complement strand
TGGACAGTAAAACAGTTATGGAAAAGATATAAGGACAAATTAATAATTGTCTAGCTGCTATCTCAACACAAAGTAAATTAGATGTTGGAGAAAAGCAACAAAAAGTTCTTAAAACAGGAAATCAGGAAATTTCACATATGAATTTCTGTTGGGAAATTTACTAAACAGCCCAGGTTTAAAAAAAAAAAAAAAAAAAATTCCAGGATTCTCACAGATCTGATGGCCACTTAACCTGAAAATGTAAAACAGAGAGAGGAGAAGTAGTCTATTCTCTGGAGGAAAGGGCATCTGCATAAGAAAGTAGCATCCAGGCTGATGTGAGCAGGTGAGATGCAGCCAGGAGGTTGAAGATCCTAAAGCATTATTAGATAAAAAAAAAATACGTACTTGGCCAGGCGCAGTGGCTCACACCGAGGCAGGAGGATTGTTTGACCTCAGGAGTTGGAGACCAGCCTGAGCAAGATTGAGACCCGTCTCTACTAAAAATAGAAAAAATTGCCCAGGCATGGTGACCGGGCCAGTAGTCCCAGCTATTCAGGAGGCTGAGGCAGGAGGATGGCTTGAGCACAGGAGTTTGAGGTTGCAGTGAGCTATGATCACACCATTGCACTCTACCAGGCGACAGAGCAAGACTCTGTCTCAAAAAACAATAAAAAAAAAAAAAAGTACTTGCAGTTGAATATGTTAGCGTGATTTTAATCCTGCTACGCAGTATATAGTCAACAGAATTATTCCGTAATTTAATATTGAATGTCTTCTCTGCTGCATCTATCTTTTGGGGTCCAGCAGTCCCAGAACTCAAATATTTGTTGATTTAATGAGTTAATAATAAACTTTTCTCAACCAGAAGCACCAAGAGGTAGCTGGTTAAGGATTTAGAATCTCAGTAAAATCTATTTCTTCTATTATAAATAACTATTGAATAATTTACATATGTATACACATATAAACTATTCAGTGTATATACATTTTATATATATTCATATATGGAAAGAAAATAATGCCAGACTCCCCATGAAGCACTCTCCCATTTCCGATAATAAGTTTTCTAGATTATTTGTATTTTTTTAATCCAGTCAAATTTAGCAGTGGGGGGCTGAATACTAACTTTAGTAACACTAACCCTTAATAAGTTCTGATAACCCACTACCATCGGACCAGCCTAGATTATTTGTATTTAAAGAAAAAATGTGTTTTGAGTTATGAAAACCAAAGTATTTGGTTTTTTTAGATATACATACTTTACAAACTTAACTCTTTCTAGAGGTCTAGAACTGAATGATTACCAATTTAGACTAGAGCTTTCTCTCCCTCTGTCCCCCCTGGCTAGAGTGCAGTGGCGTCATCATAGCTCACTGCAACCCCAAACTCCTGTGCTCAAGAGACCCTCCTGCCTCAGCCTCCCAAGTAGCTGAGACTACAGGCAGGTGCCACCATAGCTGGCCTAGCAAGACGAGAGCTTCTATTTGTGATACAGGTCTGGGGGCTCAAAAAAACCAAAATAGTGATGTCAAGGAAAGATTGTCTCCCATGAAAGTGGTAAGAGATGAAAACATGCTGATAAAGCCTAAATGGACAAGATAGTTATGGATGTGGATTAAAACTCAGAGTGTTGGGATATGAGGATATGATACTGATTCATGAAGGTGAAACAGTCAAAGGTCAATGCAGGATCTGAACTGCAGAGGAAATAAGGGGCCTTCATAGCTGAGGGAGGAGGAGGCGGGGGCGGGGGCGAGGAGGAGGCGGGGGCGGGGGCGGGGGGGAGGAGGCGGGAGGGGGGAGGGGGCTGGTGGTACTAGGGGAAGCGGCAGAGGAGAAGAGGCAGTAACACCTAGACTAGATGCTGACCGTCTCTGGCAACCAGGAAAAGGCAAACATAAACAAAGAGAGGTGAGTGACAATGGCGGGTGTGTTTGGGGTCAGGAGATACTGGCAGGCTGTTGCAGCACGGCCTCTGGTCAAAGTGGTAACTGGGGAGCTGAGCTCGGCAGTGACGCGCGGCCCTCACGTGATCAGGAGCCTATGTCTGCCCAAGTCCCTCTCGTCCTGGTCCTTTTTGCCTGCCTAGACACCGTCTCCCTGTTACCCTTTGGTCGAGAGGGAAAGCAGAAGGAAGTAAGTTCCCTCCATTCTCTTAAATCGTGAGTGTCAGCTCTGCCTAGTAACCCCTGGGATCGGATCGGGATGGCAGAGTCCAGGCCATTCCCTATGCTCCAGTCCCGCCCCCGCGCCCACATTTCGGTGCAGAAAATGGTGCTCTTGAGGGCAGGGTGGGGAGGTGAGTGGGGCCCCCCTGGGAGGGAGGTACGGACACTTGGAAACAGTTTCTAAGTAATGCTTCGCTTCCACTTTCCACCTGAAAAGAAATGACGAGCTTTGCGGGGTGGAGAGGTGGGGGCACGAAGGGCGAAGCTTGAGGTCTGAGGAGGGAGGAAAACCCAAAGAGGGCAGGCGTTGGGGCAGGGGCTGGTGTCCAGAAAGGAGGAGGTGTCAGTCAGGCCGTCCCTCCTGCCCACTCCCCGCCCCCTACCCTGTCTTGCGTCTGTCTGCAGGTCTGCAGGTCACAGCGGGGCACCTCGAGGAGAGGACGACTAGGAGCACACGGCCCGGAGAGGTCCAGGTCGGGGAAGGGGTGGGCAGTGGACCGGGACTGGGGTGCGAGGGAGGACGCCGCCTGGAGTGGAGTCTGCGGACCCCACCGCCCCGCCCCTACCGCTGCGGGCGAGGCCTGCGGCAAGGCCTGCTGGGAAAATGGTGGGCTCTCGGGAAGGAGGGGGCGACCGAGAAACGGCGGCGGCGGCGGCCGAGAGCCGGAGAGCCTCTCGGCAAGCGCAGGTTTGAGGACCTGGAACGCGAATCGGGAAAAGGCAGGTATTGGAACCCATGGCCCGGGTGTTGGTCTAGCCGCTTAGTATTCTGACTGTACTCTGCCTTTCTTGTCTCCTAAGAATAACTGTGCTTGAGGAGGAAAATTCCCAACATGGAAAAATCATGCAAAGAAAATGAAGAACAGCCACAGAGCGCGCCAAAGACCGATGAGGAGCGGCCTCCGGAGGAGCACTCGCCCGGAAAGCAGTCTCCCGAGGAGCAGTCTTCAGAAGAGCAGTCCTCGGAGGAGGAGTTCTTCCCGGAGGAGCTCCTGCCTGAGCTCCTGCCGGAGATGCTCCTTTCGGAGGAGCGCCCTCCGCAGGGGCGCCTTTCCAGGAAGGACCTGTTTGAGCAGCGCCCTCCCATGGAGCAGCCTCCCTGTGGGGTCGGGAAACATAAGCTAGAAGAAGGAAGCTTTAAGGAGAGGCTGGCTCGCTCCCGCCCACAATTTAGAGGGGACATACATGGCAGAAATTTAAGCAATGAGGAGATGATACAGGCAGCAGATGAGCTTGAGGAGATGAAAAGAGTAAGAAACAAATTGATGATAATGCATTGGAAGGCAAAACGGAGCCGTCCTTACCCTATTTAATTTGTTCGGCCTTTAATTCTGTTTTGCCTGCTAATATTACGGTATTGCCACCTGAACTTTCTGTTTGCGTTTTCATATGTGCGTTTTCCCATCTTCTTAATTTTAACTTTTTGTATGGCTTTATTTTAGGTGTTTGGCTCGTAACTGGCATAAAATTGGGGTTTTTTTCCCCCTAAAGTCTGCAAGTCTCCCTCTTTCAATCATGAGTCCCACCCATTTGCATGGAAAGATGTACGTTATATGTTGTGAAGTGAAAAAAAAGCAATTTTCAAAGGGTATATATAGTATTCCGTTTTGTAAAACAAATACACATATATTTATATATTAATATGCAAAGAAAAAAACAAAGTATATACTTAAAAGGCTTAACAGTGGCTATCTGTGTAACAGGGGATTTTAAAAAATTGTTGCTTTATCTGAATTTCTCATTTTTTCAAGACGAACACACTTGTGTTGTAAAAAAAACAATATAATGAAAACATGTGATGCAATTTTGAAAAAAACTGTCAATCAGCTTATAAAGATAATGTGGCACTTAATAAATACTCATCAGAACTTTAAAAAAAAAGAAAAGTGAATCCTGTGTTTCTTCTCTATCTCTTAGGCAGAAATATAAACCCAGTATTTATTATATTCGTTTAAGGGTCCTTTTTATCCCATTTAAATAGGAATAATATTGGCTTTACAATGCTGCTGTGGAACCAAATGAGAAAAAGATTATGTGAGCTGTGTTTGGTTTTTTTCCCACCTGCACATGCTGGACCCCAAACCCTATAGCTTCCCTGCAAACACAGGAGATAGTACCCAAAGGAGGTCTCACTTGTGCACACAATTCCTGTGAGATTCCAGGTGAGTGTCACATTCTATTCCTGTCCTGCTATACCCTCAGATACTGCTATATCTGCAAGGCTCAGCTGCCCCTTCTCCTGGGTCCTGCTCCTTCCACTGGCCCCCTTTGCTGCCGAGGTGCTGGAGCTCTCAAGGGGCAAAGCCTCACTGATTGCTCTGGAGTCCATAGGTCAAAGCTAAACTGTTACCTCCTCCAGATAATATGGAGAATGCTCGCTTTCCAGCTTTCACGTTACACTTAGCCAGATGGATACCATCCCAGAGCTGCTCAGACCTCAAAGTCTTAAAACAATGCTTAGCAATATAGTTCTTTCCAATTTTTCCCTTAAAGTGTCCCTTTTCTCCTCTGGACTCAAACATGAGTCCACTGGGACCTGGGCTAGGAGACAAATTTGTGAGCCAGACACCATGCTGTGTACACAGAATTGGAACCTCCCTCCCAAATATACAAGGATAACTATGATTTTAGTTGCCTAACTTGCCTGAGGGTGAGTTCTCTCTCAGGGGCTTCTGGCAGGCCTGGCTTACCAGTTCAGCTGACTTGTTCAACTTGCATAAATTAAAAAGGAAAATAAAGCTTAGGCTCAAACTAGGACATTCCCCTTCTATACCACTCCATATTAGCAAGAAACATGCAAAAGTACTTTGACAGTAAAGTACTATATATGTACATGAATGTTGAGCCTAAGAAATATTGATTTATAGAAATGCCCCATATATTTTTAGAGACAGATGTGATTTCAGAAGTCTTGCAAGGCTTTGCCCTAAAGGAAAATGTAAAAACGTGTTAGTTCGCATATCAAAAGCGGCCTCACCTCAGGAGGGCATCTAAATGGTCAGTAGCAGCTGCTTTCCAAGGTGACGCTGCGATCCGGGCCTATGGCTCTCACCTGTTTTGAAAAACAAAGCATTCCGGAGTTGCTAAAATAATAGCCTTATCATAAAACTTAGAAGTTTGCCCTAAGAAGATTTTATAACTCGTTGTTCACCTACATAGAGTTAGTTGAAGGATCTGTAGTAGCCTTTTAGAAGACTTTGACCCTAAACCAAACTACCTATTATTATGTAAATCCCGTTACCCTTGGCAACCGAAAACCTGTACCTGTGCTAAAACTTCAGTCTTGGTTGCATTTCCGCGGGAAGAGTTGTAACCTTCTGGGCACCCTGCTATGTCTAGCTTCATAAATCTTTACTTTATAAACTATATCTTTGGCTCTGTGTATTATTTTTATTTCTGTTTCCTACTATTTTTTCATCCTTTGCGACGACCCCAGTCTGAGGGACCCGAACTTCTGTAAGGAGCGTAGCTAACTCCCCGCACGTGAATATATATCAGATATGATTTCTCTATTAAATTACCTTTATACATCCTAAGATTTTGTTTTATTGATCCTGTTAATGCTAGAAATACAGATAGTGGTTAATGAATATTAAAAATTATGACCCAATCAGCCTGAGCAAGAGCAAGATCCCATCTCTACAAAAAATAGAAACATTAGCTGGGTGTGGTGGCTCATGCCTGTAGTCCCAGCTACTTGGGAGGCTGAGGCAGGAGGATCACTTGAGCCCAGGAGTTTGAGGTTGCTGTGAGCTATGATGACGCCACTGCACTCTAGCCTGGACAACAGAGTGAGACCCTGTCTCCAAAAAAAAAAACACTTATGGCTCAATTATGAACTCAGAGTTTCTGTTTGATTGACTGTAAACTTCAGTAAGTGTGTTTACTTCTCTAGAACTATGATTTGCAATTCCAAAAGCAATAAAGTGGGGAAGAGATTGTTTCCTCCAATTCAACATTAAAATTATTTAAATATTTTATATATCAGTGTTTCTCTTATAAAAAATGCAGAAACCTGGGCTTTACCCCAGACCCACTAAATCTGCTTTTCTGTAAATTAGCACACTAAATTTGGAGAGCCACTGGTATATACAGTATAATCCCGATTTTAGTAAAAATACACTATGATGTAAATAGAAGAAAACACAAATAATTGTATCACAATTTGAAGAGTAAAAGTCTTATCCAAGCATATTTTTAGTAAGAAACTAAAAACAACCTCACCAATTCTATAACATAAAATTTGGAAGATTTCTTGCAGCAAAGCAAGACCATACAAAAAAATAAAAAGCTAAGAGATGATTTAATAAGATGTATTTTCTATGACTGACATTATGTAACACCTTGCATTCCTTTCTAACAATATGAATAAAATGTGTCAGAAATAAGTTCAGCGTTCTCCTTTATCATCTCAAAAAATAGTTGAGCCGGCCCTGTGCCCTTGACTTTCTTTTGTTTTTATGTTATCATTGTTTGATGCCCTTGGAGAAATGTTCATGTCTCCAGACCATTTAAGGTTATGGCAATCTGATGGGTGCTGGTCAGACTAGAATTCTGGCTGGAGTGAGATAAGGTTCCAGGCTCACTGCACCAGTTGTGGAAGACAGGAGAAATCCATGACCCTGGCCCTCAGAGGGGTGGCACTCAGGCAGGATGTGGAAGGGCTCACCCAAGCCACACTCCTCTCTAGGCTAGTTCTGACTGGTTTTCTGCTGCAGCCTGCAGCAGGCACCAGCTCCTCCTAGGGTGATGGCTGGGCTGTCCTGGGCAGACATACCTGGAGGAGGACTTGGCCTTTCCCTCCTTTTCCCTTTCTCTTTTGGGAATGTTTTGTAGGGGAGGAGATAAAGCTCCAAAGCTTCCTAACTGGAGCATTGGTTGGGATAGTCTTAGAGCAAACAGATGTCTGAACAGATCTGACCTGTTCAACCCCCATAACTTGGGTTGAAGCAGAAGGGGCTGACCCTTCTCTCAGAGTCTAGTGAAGTAGCCTCCAAAATAACTGGGGGCAGGCCGGGCGTGGTAGCTCATGCCTGTAATCCTAGCACTCTGGGAGGCCGAGGCGGGTGGATCGCTCAAGGTCAGGAGTTCGAGACCAGCCTGAACAAGAGCGAGACCCCGTCTCTACTAAAAATAGAAAGAAATTATCTGGCCACCTAAAAATATACATAGAAAAAATTAGCCAGGCATGGTAGGCTGAGGCAGAAGGATTGCTTGAGCCCAGGAGTGTGAGGTTGCTGTGAGGTAGGCTGACGCCATGGCACTCACTCTAGCCCGGACAAAAGAGCGAGACTCTGTCTCAAAAAAATAAAAAATAAAAAAAAAATAACTGGGGGCAAAAAATGGGGTTAGTTACAGAGCTGCTGTTCTCTGAAAAAAAAAGATTAAGAAAAAAAAAAAAAAGTAAAAAAAAAAAAATGGGGTTAGACAGAACACAAAACCTCACCTGCCCCTCTTCACTCACTCACCTTGTTTAGACTCCCAGAAGGGCCTTGGATGTGCCCTGGCCTGTTTTGGTGGTTCTGTGACGACTTCAGCTCTGTGTCTGCATGGTGCAGTGCATCTGATGTCTGAGTCAGCCCAGGCCCAGAAGTACAAGAGACCTTAGGTAAAGGGAGCTTGCAAAGACATGTGGTTCTGTAACTCAGGAGAAAAAGGGTGTTACCTCCTGTCTGAACAGCCCCATGCACTGCAAGCCCAGGTCATGCCTTGGGGGCCAGGACAGTCAAGCTGTGAGTTGGTATAAAGACACTTTTTAAGGCATTGATGATAAAGGGTCAGCAGCATCCAGAGCCTGGTTCTCTGGGCCCCTGCTATGTGTCCCCCCACAATTCATGTACTGGAAACTTAATCCCCTATGCAACAGTGTTGGAAGGTGGGGGGCCTAATGGGAGATTTTTAGGTCATGAGGGCTCTGCCTTCATGAACAGATTAATGCTGCTATAAAAAGGGCTTTTGGGGCCATGTTAGAACACAGAGTTCCTCTCTCTTGCCCTTCTACCTTCTACCATGTGAAAATGCAGTAAGAAGGTCCACACCAGATGCTGGCACCTTGATCTTGGACTTCATAGCCACCAGAACTGTGAGAAAATAAATCTCTGTTCCTTATAAATTATCCGGTCTCAGGCATTCTGTTACAACAGCACAAAATGGACTAAGGTAGTCCCTCACCACCTCCCTGCTTACACAGAAGGCTGGTATCTCAGTCACATTGAGATTGGACTTGCCTGGTCAACTCCTGAGCAGAAAGCATTGAGGATCCAGGACCCTGGAAAGAGAACCCTCTCCTAACCAGGATGCCCCTGCTCTTAGAAGATGGTGCATAAGAGTGGGAACCCCTCTGGTGAGGCAGTGGGGTTCAAGATTCTTGCAAAAATGAGCAGAGACTCCTCCCTCCCTCATTCAGAAATACTAAACAAACTGAATTAATTTTACAAATGAGGGATGAGATTATACAGATAAATAAGAGGCAGATCCTGCGTTCTAACTCAGATTTGTTTGCATCAAATTCTGTGTTCTCCTCACGGTACCACACTGCCTCCAGTTTAGATGGTAGCTTTCCAGGGCTTAGGGAACCATTGATTTAGACTTGCTGAGTATGGTACCTTGTTGGTTTGTGGATTTGGGTGGTTTTTCACATTTTTTTAATCTCTCTCCAGGTATAAATGTCCAGTGGGAAGTTAGATATTAGTGTCTGGAGTTTGTAAAAGAGATTAGAATGGAAATATGGATTGTGGCTTGTAGTACCTGGCACATACCAAGCACCCTGTGAATATTTGTTGAATTGAATGAAGAATCCAGTTGTATATCCTTCTGTCCTTTCCTATGAATATGTATTTTTCAAACAGAAGTGGGATTTTATTGAATGCACTGGTTTACAACCTGTGTGTAAAAAATGCACATTTTCTTTAAACCTACTCTTTACCAAGATAATACCTGTTTGGGGGAATGTTTAGAAATAGAGGTAAGTGCCACCTGGTGACCAGAGCCAGAATTGCAGGTTGAACTTAGCTAACGAAGGAGGGGAGAGAAACTATGGGGAGGGTAGTGGAGAAACTGGATATTTGGGAGGGGAATGCCTCAACCTTGGCTCTTGCTGGACTGACACAAGTATCACGTGACACGAGTATCTTCTCTGGGGTTGAGATGGCACAAGAAGCAAGATATAGGTAGTTTTTCCTCATCTTAATTCAAAATAAGTGTGTTTAAACTGAATGGTCTTATTTTTATTTATTCATTTATTTATTTTATTTATTAATTTTTTTTTTTTGAGACAGAGTCTCACTTTGTTGCCCTGGCTAGAGTGCCATGGCGTCAGCCTACCTCACAGCAACCTCAAACTCCTGGGCTCAAGCGATCCTACTGCCTCAGCCTCCCGAGTAGCTGGGACTACAGGCATGCGCCACCATGCCCGGCTAATTTTTTCTATATATATATTTTAATTGCCCAGATAATTTCTTTCTATTTTTAGTAGAGACGGGGTCTTGCTGGTCTCAAACTCCTGACCTTGAGCCATCCTCCCGCCTTGGCCTCCCAGAGTGCTAGGATTGCAGGCGTGAGCCACCGCACCCGGCCAACTGAATGGTCTTATACTATTAATATTTTTGCTTTTTCTCTGATTGTGGAAGTTATATGTTTCTACTAGAAAATATCTGGAAATGCAAAAAAGTATAAAAAGAAGATATAATCTACAGCACAGAAATCACACACACACACACACAAAAAAAAGATATAATCACTTATACTTCCTCTACCCACAGAAATTGAGATGCATATACTTCTATTGTGTGTGTAAATCTGCTTTTTATGCATTAAATTTACTTTGTTATATAATATATATGTATATTATATTACATATATTATACATTCAAATGCCTTTATGTATTCATTTATATATTTGTAGTTATATCTTATAGAGCATATATTTCCTTTATTTTTATTTACATATATGCCATGACATTCATCTGTATGGGTATTCCATCAATCATGCTCCTTGATAGTGATGGCAATGATGAAAATAAAATTGTTCTCTTGTGTCTGAGGGCCACATGAATGGACAGATCCCCCAAAAAGTATAAGGTGAAGGAAAGAGCACCAGCTTTGTTTGGAGTTGAGGAAAGAAATTCAAAATGATCAAGCACCTTTGAGCCAGGTACTTCATATTTGAATTTTCTTTAATCCTTACAACTCTTTGAGGAAAGTGTTATTTATTATAGATAAGGAAGTCGAAGCCCAGAAAGTTTAGGTGACTTACACAGGGTCACACAGCCAGTAAGTGGAAGAACCTGGATTTGAACTCAAATTTTTCTGAGGCAGGTATGGTGGTTCACACCTATAATCCTAGCAATTTGGGAGGCTGAGCCAGGAGGATCATTTGAGGCCTGGAGTTTGAGACCAACCTGAGCAACATAGTGAGACCCCCATCTCTGCAAAAAATTAAAAAATTAGTCAAGCATGGTGGCACACTCAGGAGGCTGAGGCAGGAGGATCTCCTGAGCCCAGGAATTGGAGGCTGCAGTGAGCTATGATGGCACCACTTCACTCTAGCCCAGGCAACAGAGCTAGACCCTGTCTCAAAAAAAAAAAAAATTTGCCTGACTCTTAAGTCAGATCTCTTAACCATTATGCTTTGCTTGCTCCTAAAATTTCACACTTTCTCTCTTATTGCCAAGTATAGTAGCATTCATCTTTTAAATGTCAGAAAAGTTGTGAACACTCCCCCACTACCATGGCCCACGCTTGTAGAGTTTGAATTTTTTTGCTACAAGCATGCTTCTGCAATCAGAGAATTTAGTAAAGAATTATCTCTTGGCCAGGCACCCTGGCCCATGCCTGTAATCCTAACACTCTGGGAGGCCTAGGCAGGAGGATTTCTTGAGCTCAGGAGTTTGAGACCAGCCTGAGCAAGAGCAAGACCCCATCTCTACAAAAAAATAGAAAAATTAGCCAGATTTGAGTCTGTAGTCCCAGCTACTTGGGAGGCTGAGGCAAGAGGATTGCTTGAGCCCAGGAGTTTGAGGTTACAGTAGGCCATGATGATACCACTGCATTCTACCCAGGGCAACAGAGAAAGACACTGTCTAAAAAAAAAAAAAAAAAAGAATGATCTCTTGCAAAATCTTTAAAGTAAAATATATATATCTCTCAAAGAATATTACATGGCACATTAGAAACTGGAATGAAATATTTAAAACATATATTACACATTTAGAGATAATTTCTTTTAAAAAGCTACTTACCCAATAGAAAATGAGCAAAGTACATGGAAAAGTAATTAACATGAGAAGAAACACAAATTATATATATATATATAGACATATACACGTACATATGCTACATATTACATAAAACATTCATAGAAGGCATTGTGTATACATATACATATATAAATATAAGTATTTATTTTCATAGGATCTAAATGATATTACATAAATGGCATCATATCCTACATTACATTCAATAAAATGTTCTTTTTTTCCCTCAAGAGTATGTCCTGGAAATCTACCCATGTAGTTACCTATAGGTCTAGGTCATATGTAGCTGTTGCATATATTGTATACTCTGAACATACTGCATTTTATTCCCTACTGATAGAGAGTTAGGTGGTCTTTAGTGCTTTGGTATTATAAACATGCAGCAATGGCCTTTCCTGTACATGCCTCCTTGTGCATATGTGCGAATATTTCCTTAGGATTTGTGACTAGAAGTGTAATTGTTGGATCATAAGGTGCATCTGGGATACATTGCCAAACTGTTTTCTGTCATGACATTTGTCATCTGTATTCTTGCTAGACTTTGACTGGTCTGGTTCAGTCAAGCCCTTGAGGCCAAGCCTCCAAGCCTTTGCTGATGCTATTATTCTGTTTAGACTACCCTCCCCTTCTCTGCTCAGCAAAATCCTATCCAATCTTTAAAACTCAACTAAAGTATCACTCAGTTTGAGAGGATGTCCCTGACAGTCACCAAAGCAAGGTGAGTTAGGTGTTCTTTCCTGGTGCTCCTAGAGTACTAGGTGACTTAGACTTTATTAACATATGTTAAAACTATGGTTAGGCATCTATCTTCCTAAGATAATCTATAAGTCAATGAACTCCTCAAGGACATTTGTGTCTTATTCATCACCATATACAAGACAGAGGGCAGAACAAGCACTCATTAAATATAAGCTTGTTGAACTAAATATCCAAGATTGTGACTCTTATCTCCTCTATTCCAGCCTCTGTCACCTGAACCTCAGACTGGGGTTGTTCTGGGTCCTTCAAAGAGTCCCTGAAATGAAGAATAAGCTGTAAGTGTGTTGGAACCCAGCAGGGAAGGCCAAAATAGAATGAGTTCTGTGCTCTGAGCTTGCCTGGGTTCTGGGAAAGGCAACAGCTGCCACCATTTGGAGGAGATCCCCACTCAGGCCTAATGGGCCTAAGCAAAGCCCTTCCTCAACATGGTGGGCAGCATGGAATCGTAGAATCCTAGAGCTGGAAGGGACTTCAT
>JAQIFY010003330.1:0-12638 GCA_028533085.1 Varecia variegata | reverse complement strand
AAAAAAAAAAAAAAAAACTAAGTGTCAGGGTGGAGTTGTCTGTATCTGGAATTTATTGGAAGGGAGGAAAGGGCATAATCTCTCTCCTCTCCCCACCTTCCAGCTAGAGTTAAATGTATAGGCACACAGAGAAGGACTTGCACTGACACCCTATGTGACAAGCAGAAGGGGGAATCTCCTAAGGATATTTTCAATATTTTTCATGCATTTGTATTTGGTTTTTAACTAATAATATAATGTCCAGTAGAAAATTCCATTTGTCACCAAAAGTCTTTTGAAGTACTAAGGGGTGAAAAATATTTAAAACTAAAATTTATGGTGGATTTATATGAGAGATCTTATTTTTCAAAACATTGTCACCTTTCCAAATGATTGGCTATCCCACCTAATGTAGAATAATCATAGCCTATATTTTGATGCAATGTCTTTTTGTAAATGTTTAATGTAAATGCATAGGGAACATATGCCTGTCGATGGTACCATTATAGATAGCTATGAGGCTAGCTAACACCAACTGAATATTTACTATGTGCCAGAAAGTGTGAAAAGGGCTTTGTGTGAGTTTATTCTCAATAACTATGAAGTAATTCCTATTATTAACCCTTTTTTGGTGATGAGGCTACTAGCGTTTAGCATGGTTAAGTACCCCTCCCAAGGCCACATGACTACTAAATGATGTAGCAAGAATAAACTGGGCATCTCAAGCTGAACCTTCTAGACCCATGTGGTGGCCTCCTGAGAGGTAGTTCACTCTCAGAATGAAGCTCTGGCTTATAGTGGAAAGAGTTTGGGCTTTGGAGTCAGACCTGGGCTCCAGGCCTAACTCCAACACTTGCTGTCTCTAGCATGTTGGGTAAGCATCTTAGCCAATTGGATTCCTAGCTTCTCCAACTGGAAAATGGGGCTAACAATATCTTGCAGATTAAATGAGTTAATGTATATATTTTACTATACATACAGAATGGGCAGATTAAATGAGCTAATGTCTATATTTTACCATTTTCTTGGGACATAGTAGTAGGTATGCAAAAAAGAAATAACATTTCTAAGTTAAAAGTTCTCTAGTCTTAACTAAACCATACCACTGCTTATGAATAAAATGTGCCAGTTAGGCTTACTGAGAAGCCCAAAGCTAAAGTGCTAGAGACTATCTACCTAGAAATTAAAAAAAAAAAAAAAATACCTTCCATCTCTAAAAGGACGAACAATTCCTCATTCCTAAAATTCTATTCAACTGCCCATTCTCTGCCAATAACCATGGACTTTGGGGGTCTGAGTCTATCCAATCTTCCCTGTTTTACTACTTCTTGAGCCCATGATTCCCAGGTTGTGTGCCAGGGTGTGCCAGGGTGCTACACCAAACTCTCAAGGACACATTGGAACATTTTAAGCTGTTAGGAAAACCCAGTGATATTCCATTTGTGTCAAGCACTGTGTGAATTGCTAGCTCGAAGTAGTTCACATTTTTCACATCACTTTACATTCCTTTTCAATGGTATCATATCTTTGGGAATCTGGGTTTTCAGCAGTTGCTGGGATAAAAAGCAAACCCTATGTTTCAATGTGAAACAGGAAATGAGGGGGGCAGTATCTGATCTAATTGCAAGCTTTGAAGAGTTGTGCAGTGCCCAACAGGTGCACACATCCCATTAGCAAGCACCACTTGTGGTAATTTAGGAAAGAAAGATAAATAATTTTTCTTTGAAATGATATGCATTTATTTTTGCAAAGAGCTACTAAGCTGTTAGGACATAAACATTTCCTAAGTTGTTTGAATCAAACTACCTAATAAATGGAACTATTAGGTATTTGACAGTGATTCTGCAAGTAAGATTTGTGACCCACTTGTACCAGAATCACCTGAAGGGATTCGTCATGAATACTCTTGAAACAGAATTTCTGGTATCTGTTTCTTAAATAAGTTCACTAGTTAATCCTTATATATGCTGAAGTTTAAAAATCACTCACCCAAATTCACATTTTTGTTTAACATGCCAGATTATAATTTATTTATTTTTTAGCCAACACCCTTTTCCTTCAGATCTCAATACCTACAGCTAAAGAAATACCATCCTGGCCTCTTTCACCTTTTTGTCTTTAAAACAATAGGAGCCACAGAAAAATAACCAGGAGGCTAAGGGCTAGAAGCTTACTTCTCCCTGTTATCTTTGTTTATGGGAACAGCCAGGTAGTAATGATTTGTCACCTGGTGATGTTAATTACCAAGGAAGCATTCAAATTGTTTCTTTTTTCTCAGCTCTCAGCTTGATCCCTGAAGTTTCAGCATGGAGTCGGGAAGCGTTTAATGGAAAGTTAATCAGCCAAATCCTCCCAGTTCAGAAGTTACTCCCTGGCCCTGGCCCATGCTTGGAACGCCAGGGTATCCATGTAAAGTGAGGAAACAATTATTTACTGAATGCTTCCCAGAGGGCCTAAAAGAGGTAATGCCCCTCAACAGGGGCCTTCTGGAGTCCCTTGGAGCCACTTATATACCATGGAGAGAAAGTCCTGACTCATTATGTTTTTAAAGATTTGTTTTTTCTTGTCAAGGAAAGAGGCAAATAAGCAGAGAGATGCTTGCTTCTGAGAGGCCAACAGGGAGGACTTTTGTTGTTGTAAGTAGCAGCATCCCATCTGTATTAGCAGAAGACATCCTCGTATGTGCGAGAGACTCAGGTAATCTAGAT
The DNA here is from genome assembly GCA_028533085.1 of Varecia variegata. Classification (NCBI taxonomy): domain Eukaryota; kingdom Metazoa; phylum Chordata; class Mammalia; order Primates; family Lemuridae; genus Varecia; species Varecia variegata. Next base: position 9,951 of record JAQIFY010003330.1, on the reverse strand, counting down.
TTGATTTGCATGTTCACTTTTCTGCTTTCAATCAATAGCTGCTTCATAAAGTCTCTGGCTAAGCATTCTGAAATTGATTTTCTAAGCTGATTTGCATTTAATAATTTGAAGTGTTTTGCACAACAGCTGGTATTTGGGGGAAGAAACAGAAGGTGGTGTGATTGTCATGCAGAGAAGACTCAAACTGCTGTGTGGAGAAGGGTGGTCTCTGTCAGAGACGACAGTTGTCAAAGGTCTGTGTCTTCAAGCTATTGGGAGACGGTATCTCGTGGTGGGAAGGGCAAAGCTTTGGGGACCAACTGGTCTTGAGTCCCTGCTCTGCTCTTGGACATATCGTTTTCCCTCCATTAACCTTAGAATCTTTTGGGTATAAATTGGACATAATAACACCCACCACACAGGATGTTGATTCTTTCCAGAACATTCCAAAATGTATCCATATCCCCAGTCATTTACCCACTTTATTGTGGACCACTTTTATCCTTTATTGAGGGATTCTTTCTTCCTGGTACTCACCCATTTCTTCCAGTTGTGCCTTTCCTCAGTCTATTGTCCATGCTATAACTGAATATAATTCTGTGAAAAAGGAAAGAAAAAAAAAAAAAAACCCTTCATACCCTCCCGGGCTCAAACGCTCGTAATGGTTCCTCTGGACGTTAGGTTTATGAAACTATTGTGGGTCCCATCCCTGCCAGCCTAATCTCTCACAACTCCTCACCTAAGCTCTATCTTCCAGCCACAGGGCAATCCTATAGCTTTCTCAGATGTGTCAGTAAACGTCTAACACAAGCCTTCACTTTAGCTGTTTTCTCTTTCTAGAAATCCCATCTACTCATTGTCTGGGTACTTGCTTTTCATTCTTTTAATATTAGAATAAAATCACTTCTGTGAAAATCTTCCCTTGTCCATGGAGATTTGAAGGATTATTTCTTGTGCTTCTGTATAACCTTACATATAGAATTTCTAGATATAATTTCTATTTTAGAACTTACCATGTAGCTCTATAATTGTCTTTCATACACCTCATGAATTCTGGGACCGGCTCTGTGCTTTGCTTAATAAAAGACAGATTTAGTCAGAACAGTTATCTGTAAATAGGGAATACTTTTCAATAAGATAGTTGTACAAATTAAATAAGTTATTAAATGAAAAATATCTGGAACAGATAGGCAACAAATGTGTTTCCCATATATGCTTGCAATATGGGTTATCACTTTGTGTTTGAGCAATTCATTCAGAAAATGTATGAAGCACTGCTAATATTAGGTACCGTTTCAGGCACTGGAGACCCAGAAACAATAAAACACAGCCTTTTTTCCGAGGGATCACATACTAGCGCAAAGTTTATGCACCAGGAATACGATCCTTTATAGTTTGTTTTGTCACATTCTGTGAAATATCTTTTGGAATTCTGGAAGCTAAATCTCACTGTTAAATGTGGGCCTGAAATTAAAATATCTACTTTAGAACGTATCTACAATGTCAGATATGTTGAATCTTCCTGGAGACCCTTTTGAGCGTGTCTTACCAAATCAATGAGCCCATTCAAAATTGGACTGAGAAGTCACGTGAATTCTGTCAGAAGAGCTGACCTATCCCTAAAGGACCCATAGATACTCTGCATCCCTCTGGGCTCTCCTGTGTTTTGTATACGTTGTGGCCTGGATGTTTTTGTCCCCTCCGCACCAACAAATTCCTATGTTGAAATCCTAACCCTCAATGTGGTGGTATTAGGAGGTGGGACCTATGGGAGGTAATTTGGTCATGAATTTGGAGCCCTCATGAACAGGATTAGTGCCCTTATAAGAAGAGACAAGAGAAGATGCTGTCTGCTTCTGCTGTCCCTCATATGAGGACACAATGAGAAGACAGCCATCTGCAAACCGGGAAGTGGGCCCTCAACAGACTCCAGATCTGCCAGCAGATCTTGGATTTCCAGCCTCCAAAACTGTGACAAATAAATTTCTGTTGTTTAAACCACCCAGACTATGAGAATTTGTTATTGGAGCTCCAACTAAGATGGTGTATGTTTCAGAAATACAGGAAATGTACCACAGAGAAGCAGTTCTATTCTTTATGGGACCATGATCACTTGTCTGGTCCCGTTTGCTTTATAGATGCTGGACCACCCTTCCAGGTAGATAATTCTCACTGATTTTCTTCCCATGACTCACACACAGAGAATGGAACCATCATTTAATCCACAAGGATTTATTGAGTAACTCCTGGGTACTATTCATAGCTACTGTGACAGAGGCTGGGGGTAATTGATGAATAAGACCACACAGTATTTTTTCCTTCATAAAGCTTTCAGTTCAACACCGGAGATATTTAAAAAGATAATTTATAAAATTTATATTTAACCACAACTATAATAAATGCAGTGGCAGAAAACTGCAAGGTGCTAAGAAAAACAAAACACATACACACACACAAAATCTCACCTGTTCAGTGGATAAAGAAAGACTAATGTGCTTATTTGAGAAATCTCATTTAAAAGGTGAAAACTAAATGTTGGAAAACATTACTCCAGCGACAGAAGTGTTAGGGACTGGGAGCCTATGTAGTAGAAACATTACAGGCAATGGTCCAGAAACTAGAAAACGCCGGGAGGGCTTGAGAAACAAAACAAAACAAAAGAAAAAAAGTAAGGCCAGGGTATCATAAGGGTAGAGACAGACTAGGAAATTGGTCCCAATGAAGCTAACAGGAAAGGCAGGAGACCGCTCATGCTGAGCAAGGTCAGGTGTATTTTTTAGGCACTGTGCTAAGTGCTGTAGAGACACTACCCGATTTAATTGTCATAGCACCTTGTACACATTAATATAATTCTTTGACAGTTGAACCAAAATTGGGACAGCTAATGTGACTTGTCTGAGGTCTTTCAGCTAGGAAGTGAGAGACTGGGATTCAAATCAAAGTCCGCCTGATTGAAAAATCTATAATTATTATTATTAAACTATATCACACTGCCTCCACGCATATCAGACATTAATGGTTTTCACTTGTTCTCAATGTAGCTCCCAGGAACCAAGGAAGGAAAATTCTTCCTCCATTCCTCTATCTCACAGGACCTTCCTTTCCTTCCTCTTCCTTTACCTTATGTGGTTTATTAGAATGGGCTGCTCTGCAAATGCACAGGAGGGACCTATCTTTCTGCCATGGAGGGAGACATCTGATGCTCCTGGGCCCGGGTGTCTGGAGACAGGATGGACATTCCACAAGGACAGCAGCCTCTCCCATCCGCAGATCGTTAATTATTTTTAATTCATATGTTATGTCTCCCTGAAGTGGAATGACTTTGTGTTTTAACACTTTGCTCAGAACATTCCATCTGCATTCCTTTTATATATTCAAATACAGTTTTCTTTTTCAGAGTTCAAGATTCCGGCAGAAAAAAAAAATCACCTCATTAAAGAAAAATTGTGCCTTGTCCCCACTACTCTGAGACACAACCATCTCCCTGGTCACAGTCACTTTTTTCTTTCCTTCTGTAAGTACAGGATCCAATATTAACACAAATTTAAAAAGCTGTGTTTAGAATAATAATTTCTGTAGGCTCAGCAAGACTATTCTTCACTGCATTTGCGTTGGAAATTGCAGTCAAACTGAGTGAACGCCCCCTTCCCTCTGACACAGCCGCTGCAGATTGTGAATTATGGCTAAATTCCAAAGTGTTATTTAATGCAGCTGGGAAGGAATGGTGTGAATGATAGCCCATTACCACTTTAAACCCAGAGATCAGTCTCCAGGTTCAAGGCTATTCTCTTAGCCATGCCAGAAAAAATTATACAGGCTGCTACTAGTTTTTATAACTCCCTTAGGCAATGCTGGAGCAATAAACATGATGAGAATGAAGTTTTGCCATGTGTATCTAACAGCACCAAGGAGAGTGGCTAGCTCAGTGCTGACGCAGCACTCAGCTCATGTTAAAGGTTTAACACATTTACCAGTTCTCTCTTTGGGTGTCTCATTCTGAGCAGGAGCAGACTCTGTGCATGGTTTTCAGTCTCCAGATATATCCTGTTATGCAACTGGCTTCTGTTGTCACTCTGAGAGGGAAAGAAAGTTTTGCACTAAGCTCAAACCACAGCCGTGTGGGGTTGATTTCCATGGTCTCTGAGCAAGTAGGTGTCTGCCTTGCCCCAAAACACCTTCTACGAGGTTCCCACCTCCAGTTCCTTAGAGTCTTCAATTAAATGGTCTACAGTCATCTGCGATGCCCAGCAAGTTCTATGTGACCCCACCCTCCATAGCTGATTGATCCATAAATGGACACTTGCCCCAAAGGAAGTCAATCTCCAGGTCCATGGGGGTGAACTGTAGTGGAAACTCTTCCCAACAGATTCAATGGACATTCAGTGGATCAAGCAGATCCTCTTCTTGGAGGAATTATAACCTGAGACATGTAGAGACAGTTTGGAGAGTGGTAGAAGAGCCAGAAGTAGACATGACAAGACATGCAACGGGCAGCCTACTTAGGATAATGACAGGGCACCAGACTGGGAATTAGCAAACTCTCTCTGTGAAGCCGTGGTAGGAGGTCAAAAGATATATATTGGATATGGACTGACCTTCAGTTGCTGAATTAGGATTCTATCTCTGTAAATTTTCACTACAATAGCTTTTCCTATATTTTTATATTTCTGACTACGGATCTTTTCTTGTGATCTTATAAGCTAATAGCTATGCAGTTGTACTCAGTTTTTTGTGAGGCCTGGAAGCACAGCTAAGGTCCTATCTTAATTATTTTGCAAGATGCCTGCAGTAATTCTGTTGTAAAGTATCTGTTACCATTCAATATATGTCCATTGCTTGGGTAACCTGAGTAAATCTCAGATTTTTGCAACCAAAGCAATCTAATTATCCCCAGGAAAAATATATGAAATGAGGTAGCCAAAAACAGCATACCTAGAACAGTGATTACTACAGAAGGCCTTTAGTGTGGAGTTTAAATGTGATGTTTTGTCACCCAGGATCCATTTTTTCCTTATAACACCATTCATTTTGTGTCGGGGTGGGAGGAGAGTGCAGAAGGAATAATCTCTTTCTACTATGAGAAGGTAAGTGACCCTATTGACAAATAGGATTTCTCTGCTTTTATATTAATATATGTCTGATGAACTAGTGGACTGAACAAAGCTTGGCATTGGGAGGCATGAACACATACCTGCAAGAAAATAATTATGTGTGACAAAAGATAGCAGAATGAGACCTAATTTAGGAGTAAGACCTGAATGGTGGAGGGATTAGTGGTTCTAGATCTGGCTAGGATCTCACCCTGTCTCTGTGACTCATCTCACATGGACAGGCCTCTGATATAATGGAAATATCTCCCTAACTAGGGGCTTTAGAAACTCTTCTATGAGAACCACCTGTAAGAGACTTGGAAATGAGAAACAAAATTATTTCCTTACTGATGCAGAAGGAGAAGAGCCCTAGAGGCCTAGAAGAGATATGTAGTAGCTTGGGAAAGTCACGGGTCTGGAGAGTTTTGCAATATATAATCATGAACTGACACCTCTGGGCATCAGAACAACAGAGCAGTGTGGGTGGGAGGGCATGTTAGGCAGAAAAATATCACCCAATTATCAGCACCTAATTTCTGGAAACGGCAAATTCTACTTTACATGTCAAAAGGGTTTTTTGGAGATTCCTCAAAAATTTAAAAATAGAATTACCCTATGATCCAGCATCCCCTCTTCTGGGTATACAGCCTAAGGAAATGAAATTAGTATGCCCAAGAAATGTCTGCATTCCTATGGTTATTGCAGCATGATTCACAATAGCCAAAATATGGAGTCAACCTAAATGTCCAACAACAAATGAATCGGTAAAAAGAAAATGTGGTATATATACATAATGGAATACTATTCAGCCGCAAAAAGGAAATCCTGTCATTTGTGGCAACATGGGTGAACCTAGAGGATATTATGTTAAGTGAAATAAGCCAGGAACAGAAAGGGAAATACCACATGATCTCACCCGTATGTGAAATCTGAAGAAGTTGATCTCATAAAAGTAGCAAGTAGAACAGTGGTTACCAGAGACTGGGGAGGGGGGAAAGGGGCAGTAAAGAGAGATTAGTCAGTAGGTACAAAGTTACAGTTAGATAGCAGGAAACAGTTCTGTTGTTCTATTGCACTGTAGGGTAAGTGTAGTTAACCATAAAATGTTCTGTGTTTCCAAACAGCTATTAATAGAAGATTTTGAATATTCGCACAACAAAGAAATGATAAATGCACGAGGGATGGATATATTAAACACCCTGATTTCATTTTATACAGTGTATTCATGTATTAAAATATTACATTGTACTACATAAATATATACAATTGTGTGTTTTGATGAAAAACAAATTTTTTTCAAAGCCACATGTAAAAGCGGTCTTTGATTAATGGGTACAAATATACAGTTTGATAGAAGAAATAAGACCCAGTGTTAGATATTTCAGTAGGGTGACTATAGTTGACAATAATCTAGCATCCATTTCAAACTAGCTAGAAGAGAATAATTCAAGTGTTTCTGGCAAGAAGACAATTATCTAAGGTGATAGATACCCCAAGTACACTGATTTGACCTTTACAAATGGTATGAATGCATTAAATGATCACATGTACCCTGAAACTGTGTACATATATTATGTACTTGTGATTTGTGCAATCACAAATATCAGAGGAGGATGCACCGTGACCCACCATGGCAGAGATTGGAGAGATGCAGCTATTAATATAAGCCCACTAACAGTAGCTAGAAGCTGACAGAGGCAAGGAATGATTTCTTCCCTAGCACCTCCAAAGAAGCGCAGCCCTGCTGACATCTTGATATGGCACAGTGAAACTGATTTTGGACTTTTGGTCTCAAGAACTGTGGGGACATAAATTTCTGCTGTTTTAAGCTATCAAGTTTGTGCTAACTTGTTATAGCAACCATAGGAAACTACTAAAACAGAGGGAAAGGAAATGACCGGAAAGACTGATAGAATGAATGGTCAGTAGTCACTAAAGCAGAGGGATTCCACCCTCTGTCCACCCAGGAGATTCTATGGAGAAAGGTGGCCTTAGCTTACTTAGATGGACAGAATGATACACATCTCTTAATTCTTGGTAATATTTGCAAAGGAAAACTCTGAGGAAAGCCTGGGCTTTCTACTAGTCAAGGAAATATAACTTTTTTTTTTTAATAATTATCTTGGAAAGTTGACATAAGGATTAAATGAGATGAATAAAAAGATCCTAGCATAACCTGTAGAGTATAACAAATGATTAAGAAAAGTTATTCACCCTCCCTTCCCCTAGTATATTTCCTTTTTTTTCCCCTTTTCCCCTTTTGTGATTTTATTCAAATGGTCTGGAAAACAGTAACATATCTGCCTGGAGAGGACTCCCAGCGTGACTGCTGGGATGCATAAAAGAATCAGAATCACTAAAGCACCCACATACACAGCCCAGGGAGGCAAAAGGCACAAGGCAAAAGGCGAGGTGACGCAGGCTTTTGGCTTCTGGTTAAAGTTGCAAGTTGCAAAGACAGCTATTCCCCAGCGGAACCTGGAGCCAGGAAATTTGGCAATGCTCCGTGAAGCGATTTTCTCCCATGCCTGCTCTAATTTATTGACTACTTCTCAGTGCCTAGAACCTGTATTCTCAGCAGGTGAACAGGGATTTCCATTCATTTCAACCACAGAAATAAATGGATATTTGAAACTCGCTGAACATGCGAGGAAGAACAACACTGAGAAAAAACAAAATGCAACAACCAGAAGTAATGTTCAATGAAGCAGTTAATAAACGATGACAAACTTTCCCATCCTTCCATTCAGAGGGGAGTACCACTGTCCAGAATTATTGGGGGCTTTCTTACAGAAGAGGCTTTATTGGCAGTTCACAATTCATTTTGCTTCTAATCGTCTGAATCTTTCTGCCTGGCTCTTGAATCTGTGACAACTTGGGTATTTTCCATGGCTAAGGTAAGGGGAGGAGGTTACTACTGAAAAATCAGGGGGAAGAAAATTACATAGAAAATGCACAAATCAATATTTCAAAGTATAGCTCTGCCATGATACTAAATGTATAAATGAGAACATGGTAATTGTTAATTTTATCAGTCAAGGAATCATTGGCTTTATCTACAAATGCCACTGAAGTTTACACATGTGTTCTTCATCCAGCCACTGTAATGAATTGCTGTTCATCAGAAGTTTCTCAGATCTGAGTGTACAAACATTTCAATCTGCAAATACAGCTTTATCCATGCCCTTCTTTCCAATGTCCGTTAGGTTGTGGTTACTCTTGTTTAGCATATAATTTAAAATCCCTATAGTTTAATAACTTGGTGCAATTTTGGGTTTTGGCTCATAACCTCTCTTCTCTCCTCAAATATTTCACAGACTCTCTACCCCATTGATCTTTGGTGATGGCCCCCCTTCCTACTACCTTGAGGAAATAGGGGTCATCTGACTGGTATTCCCTTGTTTTGTCTCCACTATATCTAGAAATATACCTGCATCTGTACCCATAATTTCTCATTAAAATGATAGACCTCTGTTTCTATCAAAGGTCAATACCTCTATTAGTACGCTGGATCCCAATGTGTTTTCTTTGCAAAAGTATTTTGCCTCTGCAGGAAATTCATTCATTCACATTTTCTTTTACTTTATTTCTCCTCACCTTCCTCTCCCTTTACTGAATTGCTACCATCAGCAAAATAACATGATCCAGCATCACTCCTCTTAAAAACAAAGCAAAAGCTTCTTTGAGAACATAGCTTGTCCTAATTGCTGCCTTTTCCTGCCCTTCCCAGTAAGATTTCTTGGAATAATTGTCTACTCTATGAGTCATGTCCATATATTCTCCTCTTGTTCACTCTTTAACCCATTTCATTCTGGCCCTCTATCCCATTATTCTACTGAATTCGTGTCACAGTCACCAGTGACCTTGGTGTTACCAAAACCAAGGGACAATTCTCAGTCTTACTTAATCCACCAGCATATTCACCATGTCAGACTTTTTTGAAGTAATTTCCATTCCTTTCCTTGCAACTCTTACTTTATTTTTACTACCTTTTCCAACTTCTCTACTCAATCTCTTAAGTGTTTAGTATACCAGGGCCGAGTTTGGGATCCTCCTCCTTCTCTATCTCTATATATCTATTTAGGTGTTCAAATCTCCCAATATCTTAAATACCACTTATTTGTTGATGACCTCCCAAATGCATCACCTCCAATTATGACTTCTTCCCTGAGCTTGTATATTCATGTTCCTGTAGCCAACCGTCTCCCTTCTGTTGCTAAAACTTTGATCTTTGGTCCTGCTTCTCATAAAAAGACACCTCTGTCTCGCATATCAACAAACTCTATGGCTATTTCCCCAGTTGCTTAAGCCAAACATGTAAAAGAGAGTCTTGATTCTTTTCTTCTGCACAATTGGCAAGTTCTATCAGTTCTGTCTTCAAAATATCGCAAATCTCTCCACTTTTTCCCAATTCCATCCCTACTCCCCAGCCCAAGGCACAATCATGTTATACATAAAGTCTTGCAAATACTGATTTCTTGGTGTATACTCTTGCCTCTGCTCAATGCCATTTGCCATGCAGAGTCTTTTAAAACTGACAAATGTATTCTGTCTTCCACCTGCTTAAACCTTACCACTGCTTTCCACTGCGCTTGTAATAAAATCCAAGTCTCTCGTCAAGGCTTAGTTTCTGTTGGCCTCTCTGGTCTCATTGTGCTTTATGTTTCCTCTGCTCACACACCATCCTGGTTTCCTTCGTTGTTGTAGTGCTAAGCTCTTTTCAGTGTTACCATTTCAGCTTTTATCAATTCCTCTAATGCTTATCTGCAGGCTCTTCATGAGGCTATGTGTTTTTTATTCCTCATATTTTAGCTAAAATGTCACTTTGTCAAGGCTCATTTCTTGACCCCTCTAAGATAGCTTTCCTTCACCTCACATTTTT